>CM062390.1:17160748-17422123 GCA_031304145.1 Cardiospermum halicacabum
GTGGATGAAGAAATGCATTCAGACAATCTTATTGTCTGGATTGGATTATAAATTCTCTCTTTTTGACCCATTACATAAAATTTACAGTCTGTTAGGAAGACACCCAAAGCTAGCTTATGAGGTTGGCTGAGTTCAAGGCCCTTATATACCTTGATGCAGAATTTGAAGTCTCCTAGCTTGCCAACTAACTCAAAATAACTCATTACATTTGGAAATCATACGGCTGGCATATTTTTTCAGATGATCCATCTAGTATTGATTAATTTCAATTTCGTATCTTGTGCTATCGTATTTGTCTCTTGTCTTATAAATTTATCCACTGTTCTTATATGCGGTGCGGGCAATATGCAGCCGCTGTAATACATAATTTACTATTCTATTATTTCTTTTCATAATTTTTCATGCTATCACTGCTAAGTTATAACTGAAGATTATATAGATAGTTATTCTTTTCATACTGTGCATCCTTAAGAGGCTTACCTGGATTTAGGGGAAATATTCTTGAAGATAATGACATAAAAGATCTTAGACGTGCACTGTATTACCTGCCTAACTTGGAGATCCTCGATTTAAGTGACAATTTTATTGAGGATGAAGGAATGAGGTCAGTCAATTCAGTATCATCCCCACATATATTTAGCAATAACCATGAGGTCTCACAAATAACAATGGAATTCCAGAAGTTTAATTCTGTATCTCGTTGAAGCTTCTGAAACCGGCGTCCCCTTGGCCAAATTGATACTGGAGAATTGTGAAATTTCCTGCAACGGAGCCACTCAACTGTTAGCTACACTTTCAAACTTGAAAAGGCCACTGAAATTTCTTTCAATTGCAGAAAATAATCTTGGAAGGTTTGTTTGAATAACTCTGGTAGGTGTTTGTCTTTGTTATTTATATTAGTTACTAATCATTTTGTGTTGTCCTCAGCCAAGTAGCCCATGCCATCAGAAATTTTTTGGGCACATCTATTCAAGTGCTAGATATTGGAGGAATTGGACTAGGTTTATCTGGCTTTCAGGTGTTACAAGAGGGGATGACTGGAGAATTGAAACTTACTGAAATTAACATAAGGTTAAAATGATTCTTAATCACTTTTCCTCTGCTATTGTCACAATCAATCTTGTTTTTCATGAAAATTGACACATTTATGAATTCCTTGTAGTAAAAATCGTGGTGGAATAGAAGCTGCTAAGTTTTTGTCTAGGCTCATGCCACTGGCTCCTAAACTTACTGTAGTTAATGCATCATATAATCTTATGCCGTTGGAATCCTTATCCTTCTTATACTCTGCCCTGAAAGCAGCAAGAGGTATTTCTCTACAGTGCTGGATGAACTGTGAATCTGTAATTTATTTCAATACCAGTGAGTGAATATATTCTGTTTTTCTATTCTGTTTTATTAATACGAGGTGAATTTTACTGTTGGAATGCTTAAAAGCTTCCCTCTGCTAATATTTTAAAGCTTTAGAGTTGAAAATTTTCTAAGATGGCATCAATGCTAATTTTGATTAAGTTCTAGATCCAAGTTGCTCTCCATAATTTTGTTTGATTTTGTTAAACTTAATATGTGTTCGTCTTTGAGCTTGATCCTGCTGTTTTATAAAACATGTTATAATTCTTTTTAAGGATTGAACTATGTGGCAAGCACGTCAACCATGCATGTGATGAGTGTAGCTTCTGATAAAGTTTGGATTACAATCACTATTGTAACATATGCATATGAAAATCTTATCTGCTGATTCAGGTCAACTCAAGTGTTTGGACTTAACGGGGAACAATTGGGACTACCAGCCGTCTCATGCTTCTATGGTTGCTGAATTCCAACACGATGGAAGGCCCATTGTGATCCTTCCGTCGATAGGATCCTCAAACGTCAACGTCCCATATGACGATGACCCCTAAATCAACCAACTACCATATCTGCAGGTAACTACTACTTTAATGTGGTAGGCTCTCAACTCTTAGATCAGTAGCTGATGAAAATACACAGAGAGTACTCAATTAAACTATACAGAGTATGACCCCAACCTAGGTGGTCACTCATCTGGTACTCAATTAAGCTAAACAAATTATAATGCTCATGAAGTCTCAATAGTGTATGTATTGCTAGAAGGGAATCTTGACATGCTATTATCATGATATAAAAATGTGTGAGATAAAGACATCACATCTTCAATTGCCCTGCCGTGTCAATGAAGATTTCTATGAACATACAAAACAAAACAAAAGCCCTTTTTGGTTTTTCACATTATTCTCTTCTTTTAAATTGTGGAGTTTGTGTTTGATCATATTTCGATTATATTATTCTCTCAGGGTATGAGAGCCCACCTGTAAAGCTGGGTTTAATTGGTATAATAATGTTATTAATAATAGTATACATTTGTGACAAAAAAGTGGACGTAGTAGTGGGACCACTAGCACTTTGTTGTTTACAATATTATCTTGTAAAATATTGTTGAGTTGTGTCCAAAATTGGGTAGTCGTAGTAGTTGGATTGGCTTTGTCATGAAGTTATGTTATCATCTCGGTTTGACACTTATCCTTTCTTAATATAACCCTATTTAACAAAACAATCATTATTTTAATGAAATGAATTGAATTGAATGACCCGTGAACCAACATTTTTGCTACACTACACAATCATGTAATGTGCATTGAATTTAGTTTGCATGTGCAAGTCAAAACATTGAACCCATATCACGGTTGAGGAGTTGGGGGTACCTTATCATTCAGACAGACGAAGTTCATCAACTTATTTGCTTATTTCCTTTTCGGTAAATTGGGGACTCGGGTAGTGCATCATAATGATTTCCAAATTTAGTTTTGTCCTAATCACTTTCACATAAAGGCAGGATAATGCCACTTATAAAATACTTCTGCGTAGTAAATATAAGGAAATTTTCATGAATAGCCATTACAAATTTTTGTACTAAATTAACTTTTATTTATGAGCTTTGTAAAAACACCTTTTTTATTTATGATAAAAGAAAATGTTTTGACATGTTTTTATAGTAAAATTTTGGATTCAAGATTTAAATTCAAACGAGTGAAACTACGTACAAGTCAATAATTTTTTAAACTTTTTAAATTTTTTACTTAATATTTTAAAGACGGTATAGTTATTTATTGTCATCAGGTTATTATTTCTATAAAATATATATATATATATATATATATAATTGTTCATGGTTAATTATTATTCATATTTTTGTTTGGATGACTTCTATGGTTGTTTTATAGTGTTTAGTTATGTAATGTATGGTTATGTAATGTATTGTTTTGAATTGATAATTTGTTTGGATAGATTGGTTTATAATGAATGGTTTATGTAGAAAAATTAATTAAATGACTATAACACCCTCCAACTTTCTATTTAATGAAATAAAAAATAAAAAACTTCAATCTATAAATTAGAATAACTAATAGCGGAGGAAATGCGATAGCGGAAGAGAAATAGAAGGAAGAGAAATAGAATGAAGAGAAATAGAATGGGAAGAGTGAGAGGTGAAAAGATGAGTAGAGTCGGCTGAGATGATGGATAAGAAAGAAAAGAAGTGAAAGAGGTGGAATAAAGAATAAAGTTAAAGGGTGAATTTGTAAATTATATACATAACACCTAATTTGGTGGTTGAAGAAAGAGAAGAAAAAAAAAAATGCATCCAAATACAACCATACACAACTTCACTAAGTGGATGGAAGTGTTCCCGGAATGGTTTAGTTTGAAACCTAACTAAATCTTACCATCCCAACCTATAATCCAAACCTAAAGAGACTCATCACAATTATGATAACCAATTTTTCATGATTTTAATCAATATAAAATCCTTTATTACTTGTAAAAGTTCTCAATATTTCTTTAAAATGTTCAAAAAGTTCGACTTTAAGTTGTGATTTATAAATAATTTCTTGATATAATTCATGATTTAACTGTGATTTTTTATTTATTAAATATTGTGTATGTTTTTTTTTTTCCTCATGACATTTGACTTTTAAAATTATTATAGTCTTCTAATGGAATTCTGTAAAGTTTACAATAAAGAGAATCATAAAAACCTAAATAACTTAAAAATATGTTTGAACATATGAGCTTAAGTTATTATTTTGTTTTGAAATTATCTAGAGATCGAGTTCATCATGGAAGAAGGATAAAGATCATTCTTCATTTCATAAGTTGAGGCTTCTGAAGATTTTTTATTTATTTATTTATTTTAAAAAAATTATTTTTGGAAAAAGATTTTCTTATTGAACATAACTTTTAATTAGTGTAATGCATAACTAAAGGTATATGTGACGCTAATAAGACATTGTCCTTTTTTCATCAAAATTATTTTATAAAATTTATGAATAAAAGTAATTATTGTATTGAGATACTACGGTTTAAGAGGAATACTATATCCAAGATAAATCTGGAACTTTAACTGGATAGACCTAAAACTTTAACTATTAAGCAGCTGAGTTTTCTTAAATCATTTGGATCTTAAATTCTTTTATCTTTAATAACAATAGGCACAATAGAATCAATCCCTTTAGGATTACTGGAAGAACTCCTACATAGATCCCGTACATCTGGAATTGTTTATGATATTTAAGTTTGTCAATATTTTTTTCAAGTTTTATGAGGTCGATTACTTCTATTTTACTTTCACCATTAACATCATAGATTAAAATTCTAAAAATTTTGTTTTCATGGCTATAGATGGATGAGAAGTGAAAATGCTCTCAATTCTAAAAATTATGATTAAAATTCTAAAATGATTATCCAATATCAAATTATATGAAAGATCACTTATCACTCCTCTTAAATTTAATCTGAAATATGAAAAATCACTCCTTGGTATTCTCCATATTATATATATACACATGGCTATGTATATAAAGTCAAGTCTCTATGTAAAAACACGGCTGGTTTATCTATTTATTTATTTTTAACTTTTGTAATGGATGACTATTATAAAAAATTCTCAAAATTAAATTCATTTAAATATAAAGAAATTTTGTTACAATTATAGTTTATTTTGTATATTTAAGTCTCTTACTATCGTCATAATACTTCACTTGAGAAATAATTCAATGGAAATTGTCAATTTATATTCTCTGGTTATATTTAACTAGTAAATAAACTCGCGCGTTGCGCGGTATTATAAATTTTGTTAAGTTAAGTTTTATTATTATTTAGCTAAATATGAGTGTAAAACTAATTTTTTATACAACAATTCAAAGTTTTTCAAGATTAGCCTCTCTATTTAAAAAAAACTATTAATTATTTATTTGAATGTATAATGTTGGAAGATCAAATTATAGCACAAATATGAATAATCCAAATATGCATTAATTTATAAATTCGTACATCTTATCAATTGATTTATTTCAAATTCATTTAAAGCTTAGTGTGTACCGCCTTATCCTTCATGACAATATAAAATTGACGAATGCTTGAAATTTAACAACACTACAATTTAAGGATATCCTGCAAAGCAAAAACATTAGAAATAACGATGGAAAATCTGAATATATAAAAGGAATGAAACAAAAGTGAAAATATAAATACAAATATAATATATTAGAGCATTTGATTCTAACCTAACAAATTTACCGATTAGTGAAGCATTACATGATTCTGAATAAAACTATCATAAGAAATACAATGTCATGTATAAATACAATTAATTGAAATTAATAAATAATCACAGTCCGCAAGGTTCTTTTCCCTAATATTATAGGCCTTCTCTATTATTGTAATTTTTATTAATTGAAAAATGAATATGAAAATTGTTTTCTTCCAAAGTTGATAATAGAACTATGGGATAATAACTATTATGAAATAATCAATTACTCTAATTCAGGTGTTTAGATGAACATAATAAAATGATTAAAAAAATATATCACTAATACAAAAAGAATTAAATAATATATTACACTTTTAAAACAAAACAAATAGAAGTAGAATTCACTCCGATGAAATAGATATGACGAAATTAAGTTAATATGAGCATGTATTGCAAATATAAAATACTAAAAATTATAATTTGAGGAAAGCTAAAAGTTGTTATTTGAAAAATTCTTACTCTAACTTCGTCACTAAAGGGAAGAGATATTTTCATGATAAATAAAATAAATGAAAACTTTTATAGAAACCCAATGGTCAATATAATTAAATGAACATATAAATTCAATAATTATAGAAACTAAATGACAATGATGCAAGGAGATAAAGAAATTAAAAATGCATATTAGCTTACAAAAGTTCAAAAGTAAAAAAAAAAAAAAAAAAAAAAAAAAAAAAAGAAGAAGAAGAAGAAGAAGAAAGAAAGAAAGAAGCATATAATGAATACAAATTCAAAAATTATGTAATATAACATAATTGTAATTAATTTAAAATTTAAGATTAAAATTTAACATTTAGTATTTAAATATTTTTCATAAATCATGGTGACTAATTTAATAAGTTAAAATGAATAGTTATTTTTACGATAGTTTTTTATTAATAAAATGATTGTTATTAATTACGCTGTAACATAGAAAAATAATGAATTAATTTATGTAAAATATTTTTTTAATAAAATTATATTGTAGTTGTTAAAAAAAACAATTCAAAATTTGTAATTTAAATAAAAAAAATATAATAACAATTGCCAAAAATTGAAGAGAATTAAAATATGATTTACCAAAGTAATTAAGATTACTTAATAAATTTCAAAACATGACTACTAATTTTAAAGGTTAAAAATAAATTTTATATTAAGTTTTGAAAGCTTGAAACTTAAAAACCAATTTAAATAATTAATATAAATTATAAATTTAAAATCATAAATATAAAATTATATCGTTGAGTTTTTCTACCAAGAAACGTAAGTAGAAAGTATGAAATATGAGTGTTTAACATAGAAGGTATTTTATTCTCTAATGTTTTATATCTGGAAAGGATGAGAAGTAGATTGATATCTTATGATTTTTATTGTTTCTATTTTCTTTCTCTTGTTTGTTGTTATATGTTTACATGGTGTAATATTTTGTTTTTATTGTATTAATTGTATATTTGAAATTTGTGAAGAAACTAACATACACTTTGGAACAATTATTAATTAATGTTGATAAAAAAAAAACACTTATCAAATTAGAAGAGTTTTCAATCAAAGAATTCTGAGAGAAAAATAAAAATAAAAACTACAAATTCAGCATACAATGCAATAATCACATAACCATAATTGAAAAATAAAATATTAATACATAGAATTTTAAATAAAAAAATCATAATAATAATAATCCATAGATTATCCTCAACTCAATTGTCTCGTGAAATTAAAAAACAAACAAATAAAAGATCAGAAGGCAACACAATATTCAAGTGTACACATTACAAAAATAAGACAATATACAATATTCAAGTGTACACATTATAAAGAAGTGAAAAACAATATTTAGATAGTGATATTTGTATAGAGATTCGATTGTGAGAGAATGAGAAATAGGTAAGAAAAAGGAAGAATGACAGTGATGGAGAAGTGAAGTAGGGAAGGCGATTGGGGATGATGATTTGTTGTTCTTTGGCCGTTGCGCGTTTCGCAATTTAAATTGTGCTTGCTATTATGCTCATCACCCCCCCCTTTGCTCGCTCGTCATTCTCGACATTCCTTTTAGTCAATTGAAGGTTTTGTACCTCTCTTCTTCTTAAATCAAGCAGAAAATGTTGAAAAGATTTAAAATTTAACCAAAGAAAAAAATAATTGTTATTACCATGTATAAGCATCTTCATTGATAATAGCCACTGAAATTGACATAAAAAAATAAATCCATTCATTGCCTTCATAAACTAAAAGCCGATACCTTTACGACAAATCATCTTACCATTTGAGAGCAAAAGCAAAAGGAGAACCAAAGGCCACTGAGTTATGCACAGAGATACACCAAATTGGAAATGGGAGTGAGAACGTCTAATGGGACTGAAAAGTAAAAATATTTGGTTTCACAAGTTTTGTTTAACAGTTCTATATATAAAGGAGAAAGAGGGTTATAGTTTTATATAAAGGAGAAAGAGAGTTATAGTTTTGTATGAGCATAAGTGCAATCATTGTTAAAAAGTGTAACATGCACAGATAAGAAAAATGGAAAGTGGAAAGAGTAATCGGAAGAGATCATAAATGAAAATTTAATTTTAAAAAACTTAAATGAAATTAAAGTATATATATAGAGAGATATTATAAATATAAATTATAAATATTGCTATAAATAAAAATTACTAAAATCGAGAAACTTTTATTCAATATTTATTGGTTTAATTTTTTCATAAAACCTTATTTAATGGCATTGGTAAACGAATAAGAGAAAAAGACAAATAGGTTGATGAATAAATAGGGAGAGAATGCAAGAGGTTGAGTGAGAATGTCAAAAGCCATTTTATAATAAGTCAAATATGTTTCGAATTTCAAAAATTGTAGTTTTTTTTTTTTATGATTTTCACCGATTATATATATATATATGTATATATATATATAGAGGGAGAGGTAGATAGATATTATAAATATAAATTATAAATAAAAATGACTAAAATTCTAAAATTTAAAAACTTTTATTGAATATTGTTTTGTTAAATTTTTTCATAAAATTTTATTAAATGACAAATAGGTTAATTAATAAATGAGGAGAGAATGAAAAAGTTTGAGTGAGAATGTCACTTGTCATTGTATAATAGGTCAAATATGTTCGAATTTCAAAATGTGTAGTTTTTGATGGTTTTCAACACAAGCGTGAACTCTCAGCCCTGCACGTCAATTTCGTGGGGTCCACCTGAGAGTTCCGCTTTATATATATATATATATATATAGATTATGAAACATTATAAATTATTTTAACATTTAAGTTCTAAACATTTTTAAAATTTTAATTTTTATTAATAGTTAGGGTAAATTACAAAACTCCCCTAATTTTTCAAAAGTTTACAATTTGAACCACACTTTCAATGTTTATTATAAAAGACCCCAATCAGCAAATCTCAATTGACTGTTGTTGACTTTTCTAAAATTGACAAAAATACTTTTATTTCTTTAACTCATCTTCTTCCTGTCTAGGAGATGAAGACAATGCTAATACATTATAACCACGAACTCGGATATGAACACTAAGTATCCCTACAAAGACTTCGGCTTCCTAACATATCAAAACTTACTTGCATTATTTCTGAAAACTTTCGTCTCCTCTCAACCATAAAACTCTTCATTTTTCTAGGTGCATTCCTTTTAGAAAAAAACTAGATACCACAACTACTACTTACTACAACAATCAAAATTCCACCATCAAATTTGTATTTCTTTATTACATTACGGGAAGTTTCTCAATAAAAACTACGGTGGGTTTGACCTATTAGCCAAAATAAATAATTATGTTTCGTTTTTAGTCAAAATCTTTTTTTTTTTTAAATTTCTCATCTATTTTACTGTTCATTCGTCAATTGTAAACAATAACGAGGGCGTTTTTGTAATTTTATAATTTTTATTTAAATAATTGAAACACTAAATTTTTCCTTCTTTTTTTTCTTCTTCTTCCTTCTTCCCTTTATTATTATTTCTTTATTTTTCATTTTTCATTCTTTCTTTTTTAGCTTCTCCAAGATTAGGAAGATGTATGGTTGAAAAAATATTTTCCTAATCAAGTGGTCATATTCATCTTGAGTCAGATCAAATTGGTTTGGTTCAAAAACACAATATGAGTCCACTGTCTCTGATAGTGAAAAATGTACCCTATCTATGTAATGTGGACTATCTGAGTCAAAATTGTCCCTTTTTTATGAGATTCACTCCGATTATGTTATTCACCGACTTTTCTGGAGCTTATGGTGACAATTTAGTTTATTTCACTTTATTTGTTGATTCTGTTTTGATATATCATGTTTTCTCTTATTTCTCTTTTGCTTTCAACTTGTTTGTGAGATGAAGGACATGTAAGATGAGTTAAAGCTTTCGTCAATTTTGATATCCTGGAAGGCAAAGTCTCGATATAGAAACTCAGTTTTGATCTCTAGGTCCGTCGTTGTACTGTATCAGCATTGACTTTATCTCCAAGAGTGAAAAAATATGTGTTGAAGAAGTAAAAAACATTATTGTCAATTATCAAATAAGTCAACGATAGTTAGATGAGATTTTTTTTTTACTACAGGTTTTTTTAGTGAAATTTTATAAGTGGGGGCGAATCATAAACGTTCTAAAATTTGGGAGATTTTTATAATTTACCCTAATAGTTATTTAAATTTTTAATTTTTATATTATTTTATTAAAAAATAATACTCCTTCTGTCCCCTATTAGTTGCAATATTAAGATTTTATACACTATTCATCAACTAATATTGTTTCACATATTGTGATTCATGTATAAGAAAAAAAATAGTCAAGTGAGATCATATTTTATTCGTTTTAATGTTTATAAATATAAAATTATCATAATTTTTAGTTGTCTATAATTAAAGATATTTCCCGTTGAAATTATGCATTTGCAAATGTGAAAAAAAAACAAATGTTGCAACATTAGTGAGACGGAGGGAGTATATTATATTTTTGTAACTGTAAGGCATTATAAAAGTGTGTTTTATACTAATCCTTTAGTTGTTTTTAGGTTTGAAACGAGATTATATTGTATTGGACTAGTAAGTTCATATTTGTTTCAATTTTAAAACTACCGTTTATGGTATTATTTTATTATATTTTTTTCCTCAAATTCTAAAACCACCAAATTGGTGAAGAGATATGGATTTTCTCATCTAAAATTCCATTATACTCTCAATACTCATAATACAATACCATACAAATCAATACATCCTAAATATGCAAAAAAAAAAAAAAAAAATGAATTCTATACAACACAATACAATTTTATACAATGCAACATATTAATGACGGTAGAATTTTTCATCCAAACAAAGTGTAAGTTATTTTAAAGGGAAAATTTGTTTTAGAGGCCATAAAAAATTTACTATACAATTATAGGTCATTTTTGAAAAGTTTGCAAAACTAAAGTTTGATTTTCACTCCATAGATCATTCACAGACTGTGACCGTAATTCACAGACTGTGAGCGTAATTCACGGAATTTGTGAATTGTAAACATTCAAGGGTATTTTGGGAAACTTGGCCTATTGAGGTAAAAGTAAACTTTTAAAAGTCTGTTTTTGTTTGTTTCTTAAAATAAGCCTATAATTGTATTTTGAAATTTAAAAAACCAATTTTATAGAATTTTCACTATTTTAAATTAGGGATAATGAATCTCTTGCTCCCTACACTTGGCACACTTTACCAATTAGCTCCTAGTATTATTTTTTTTTTCTCATCTGCTCCCTGTACTTATTTTTTTTCTCAGCTGGCTCCCTGTACTTGTAATTTTAAAATAATCCGTTTCTTGAATCAATTTGAATTTTCACGTGTGTTTCACGCGTTTGACACATTTAACAAATAATACACGTTATTGACAGTTAGATGCCACATGTACTAGATTTTAAAACGTTGATGTCATATGTATAAGCTTTCAGGTTAAACGTGCAATTAGTATTTTGATTGTCAACAAAAGTCAAGATTGACAGAAAAGGTGAGAAGAGAGTTTGTTCAAGGGACAACCAGATCGTTATTTTGAGAGAGAGGTTTTGCAGAGGAAAAGGTACGATTGCAGCTGGGTGCGTTTCATCTATGTTGCTTTTTTGTGGGTTTAGTTTGTCGATTCAGTGCGACCATAATGAAAGTGAGATGAACCCTAATTTTATGCGATCGTAGGGTTTTAAAATTCGTTAGTGTTATAATCTGGAGATAAAGTGATTTTAATGTTGTTTGTCTTTGTTTGTGGTTTTTATTTAAAATTCGTTAGTGTTATAATCTGGAGATAAAGTGATTTTAATGTTGTTTGTCTTTGTTTATGGTTTTTATCAAGTGAACTTTATGGATAATTTTTCTAACAATTTTTTAAATATTTTTTTTTTAACTCCACACGCGCTTACAATAACGATTAATATCACACTTGATGACAACTCGGATGTAAGGAGCAGATTGTTTTAAAATTACAAGCAGAGGGAGCCAGCTGAGGAAAAAAAATAATACAGGAACTAACTAGTAAAGTGTGCCAAGTACAGGGAGCCAGAGGTTCATTATCCCTTTAAATTACGGTTGCTATTACTATAAAGCAAATTATTGATACAGGGAATTAAAATAATATAATATAAAAATTAATTTTAAAAAAATTAATATAAAATACCAATATAAAGAATAAGATTTGACTGCAGTAGTTATCAACAAATGTGCTCGGAGAATTTCAATGGGTAATTTAATACTCTCTCCGTTCCAACATTTGAATAGTGATGAATGTTATTTCATGTGTTATTCCTTTATGTATAAGGCATTCTCCAAGGCAATTCTTCAAATCTTCAATTGCACCGATTTCAAGATGAAAAAATATATAATTAATCAAAAAGTGGAGAGGCGATGAATAATTTGCTCTGCAATTGAAGGTACCCTGTAGCTGCTTCATTTACTTTTTTTTTTAATTGTTTTTCACGTTTATCAATGATTTGTATGATATTTTATTATTTGTTTTTATAATTTTAACTTTTTATATTAATTTAATTTATTATTTTATTTATAAATTATTAATATCTTCAAATATATTGAAGCAGTAGGGTTGGAGATGAAAAATTCAAATTACTTTTGGAATCCGTGAAATGGAGCAAGCTGGAGAGTTGCCGTTGGAGAAGGCCTAAGAAAAAATATAATCAAATGGAGTATTGTTTTATTGGTTTTGATATTTATTTTTTAAATATTAAATTTATATATATATTTTTATATATTATTAAAATATATTTATAATTAAAATTAAGTATTGAACATCATGAATATATGAAATATTCTAAATATTTAGAAAATACGAAGGAAATAGGTATAGTAAATTATTTTTTAATTTGCCTTAAACAACAAATGATGTGGAAGTAAAATTTTTTAATTTTTTTAAAGAAAAATTTAAAATATTTTAAGATTTAAAAAATATACTAAAATTTGGATACTTTAATTGAAAAAAAGAGAGGAAGGATTAACCTAAATATGTGATGGATCGAAGTACATATATAACAACAATCATTCCCACATTAATTGCGACGAAATGAGTATATAATAATGTTTTGAACAAACCTGGAGTATTTTATCCAGACCGTCACAATCAAACTGAAGACTGTACTGTTATAAAATTTTAGATATCGAGTGGTAAGAAGACAGTGGCAGTACCGTAAATAAAGACAAAAAGAGTGGGCTATTGATATCCTATCCTCCTCCAACCACATAGTTTAGTTCCATCATCTTCTCCGTCAATTCTAGTCACCCACCACCATCTTTACTCTTTCCTCTCTCACTCACTGTCTTTCTCTAAACCAACTCTTCATTTTCTTAATTAAGCGGCACTTCTCCGCTAAATCGCTCTCTCATCGCTACTTCTTCCACATTTCACTCTCTCTCACTCACTTCGACACCAACACCACTCGCCGCTCTCTAATAAATTCTAACTCATCGATTTCCTCAATTGATCGAAGAATCTTCTAGATCTGACTCATCCCGGACCAGATCGAACAAAGATGGAGGAGGCGCTGGAACTCGCGCGTGCTAAAGACACGAAGGAGCGAATGGCTGGAGTGGAGCGTCTTCACCAACTCCTTGAAGCTTCCAGAAAGAGCCTCACCAGTGCTGATGTCACTTCGCTCGTCGATTGCTGCTTGGATCTCTTGAAGGACAACAATTTCCGTGTCTCTCAAGGCGCTCTCCAGGCTCTCGCTTCCGCTGTTGTGCTATCTGGTGAACACTTTAAGTTGCATTTTAATGCTCTCGTCCCTGCCGTTGTTGAGCGATTGGGAGACGCTAAACAGCCTGTTCGCGATGCTGCCAGGCGCCTCTTGCTTACTCTCATGGAGGTAATTTCTGTTTTTGTTGTCTTGTCGAATTGGCGTGATATTGACCAGTAAGTTATGGAATTTATTATTTATTTATTGTAGATAGTGTGCCATCATTTTTAGTTTTTGTTTTTCATTCCCAGACTTTATTGTTTGTTTTTATGGTATATTTTTAACTTCTTTGATTGTTTGTGCATGTTTTTTTAATTTATGACAAATGAATAACCGAGACCTCCTCAACCCTAGAAGAAGAGGTTTTACGGTCTAACTATTTTTGTTTATTTCTGTCTATTTTTAAGCTTTGTGTTTGTACATACATTAGAAACATGAATTTCCTGTATGATGTGAATGAGATTTTGAGAATGATAACTCCATAATTTAGGTTCTTTGATTCTACTGCAAGTCCTTATTAAATTTTACATCCACTCAGGTAGCTTGAATTCGATTTAGATTTCAAACTTGATCTGAGGCAGTAGTTGATACATCGTTGATAAGATCTCAACCAAATATTTTTTCTGCTTTTGTTTTAATATTATCCTCATATAATGCTTTCTAATGTTTCATTTGGAAAGCAAACTACTGAACGGGTTCAGTAATTTACAATTCTTGTGATTGAAAGTATATGTGATGACTAATTAATCCATTCCTTGAATCCATATGGTGCCTGATTCTCCATCACAATCATATGTATAGGCTACATGGAAGCTTTAACCACATTGTCAATTTTTCATGTTATACTGCATTAGAAATAACTTTTTGGCCTTTTAGTTGAGGTGGCTTAGCTATGTGCATGGTAAACTTAAGCTATGTTTTTTATTCAAATATTATTAAGCTAGAAGAGATGGGGTTGATTACATAGTTGTTTAGAACAGTATATTCTGGATGGCAGGTTTCTTCTCCAACAATTATTGTTGAAAGAGCAGGCTCTTATGCTTGGACGCATAAAAGCTGGAGAGTTCGAGAAGAGTTTGCGCGAACTGTCACGTCAGCAATTAGTCTTTTTGGTTCTACAGAGCTCACTCTTCAGCGAGCAATTCTTCCTCCAGTATGTTTTCTTTTCATTTATGAATTGGGCTTTATACTTTTGACTAGATAAACTAATTAATGTGTTTTTAACCAGATTTTGCAGATGTTGAATGACTCAAATCCTGGTGTTCGGGAAGCAGCTATATTGTGTATTGAGGTTAGCCAAATGTGAATCATGCTTGATTTCATTTCCTTGAAGTTATTTTTCCTAAACTAACCTACTCAATCCAACCCTACCTGGTTGAAGAACCTCAACATGACTGCATTCTCAGGCTGGGTTGGATTAGAACATCATAACTGAACTTGACTCTAGATTTATGTGTGAGCACGTGACGCACTCATGTGTATGTCTGTATATTGTACGTACACATGCCGAAGCATTTTCCTGATATTACTGTTTTTCTCTCAAATTTTCACCCTTTACGGCTATAGTTGAATTTTTTAATGCTATCTCAACAATACACGTGTAGTTAATTATTGGGGAAATCAAGGATTTATATAAATTTCTTTCTTAATGCCAACTTTCAACCTAAGTTGGGTTGATGGTTAACCCAACCTAACTGTGGGATTTGGACTGAGCTGAAAATTTGGGTTGATGGTTAACTCAACATGATGCACACATATCACGTGTCTGAAGGCTACCATACCATACCCCGTGTCCGTATTTTTCACGATGAACATATGTATCATGTTTCTTCCTTTATTGAATTGTATGCTCTAGAATAAGCATAGGGAGGAATAGAAAGATATTTCTTCTAGGTTGCAAATATACTTTTTGGTTAGTATATTTATCTATGTGAGATTTTTTATTTTTAATTTTTTCACTTAGGGGAGGGGGGGTTACAACTCCAGAGTCTCCAATATGTGGATATATTTGCTTGGAATCAGAGGACTACATTGACAATTTGTATGCACTCGTTTAGTATTAGTAGCTCATTATTATTATTATTTTTTTTTCCAGTTGCTTAACCAGTTAAATGGACTGCTAATTACTGTTAGTTATATAATAAGTAATTATTTTCTAGGGGAAAAGAATATTTACTTGAGGCCTTAAGTTTCTTTTAGAGTACATTGAGCTGAGCTATTAAAGAAGATTTCTCTGTACCATTTGATTTGTGATATCCGAAAGACACATTATCTTATACTAACTTTACTATATATTTTGGAAGTTATTCCTGGTTAAACAGCCTTCGTTGTTGAGTCTTCATGGAAGGAATTTGTTTTGTCATTGGTCCAACATTTGTCTAGCCACTTTTTGTGCTACCATTAATGCTATGGTTACTGGAATAATGGTAGTTCACTAACTGTGACTTCTATCATGGAGAGAATTAGCATATATATGGATTTATTCTATTTTATTTTATCTTTTAATTTTTGTTGTAAGGCATTTAATTTCAGATGCTGTATTTCTTTTAATTTTTCCTTTTTTCTTCTATGGAACATGGACATGTATTGATACTGATCTTGGTGGTGTTTCAGGAAATGTATACTCAGGCAGGAACTCAGTTCCGTGATGAACTTCATCGTCATAATCTTCCTTCATCTATGGTGAATATCTGACTGAGACATAAACTATTTGATTAACCATTGTTTTTTCTCATACTTCCTTTCTGGGTGTTAGTATAGACGGGTAGAAGTTATTCTTTCTTGTGTCTGCTCTCATGCTACTCTATTAATGTTATAATGGCTACCTGTGAAAGCATCTTGTGTTTTAACTGTTCTTCCTTTTCCACTTCAAACACTTATATGCAGTTGAAAGATATTAATGCCAGGCTGGAGAGGATTCAACCCCAAATTCGCTCATCAGATGGAATTACGAGTGGATTTGCTGTGGCAGATATGAAACCTGGTAGCCATAATCCTAAGAAAAGTAGTCCAAAGGCTAAGAGTTCCACGAGAGAGATGTCTCTTTTTGGAGGTGAGGCTGGATCAGAATTAAGCACGATTTAAATGTAAATGGTGTTGTTAGTGGGAATTCCTTCATGTGAGCTTTTATCTGAGTTGAGCATTTATATAAATAAGTGGTGTTGTAAGTAGGAATCCCTAGTTTAATTCCTGTGTATTTCATAGCATTTGCTTTTCAAAGATTGTAGGTTAAATATAAAGATTTGTAGAGTTTTTGTTAAGAAAATTCACTGTAGTTCTTAGAAACATTGTTTAACTAGCCTGACTTGTTTGTGTAATCACTTATGGTTTGCCTCACATTATTATCACATAGCTCTTTACATCCATTGCAGGAGAAGATATCACAGAAAAACCCGTAGAGCCAATCAAATTATATTCAGAAAAGGAGCTTATTCGAGAGTTTGATAAGATTGCTTCCACTCTAGTACCAGATAAAGATTGGTCAATCCGTATTGCAGCAATGCAGAGAGTTGAAGGCCTTGTTTTGGGAGGTTGGTTACCTCTTCTCCATCCCCCTTTTTTTGTGTCTTCCAAAGTATTAATCTCTTGATTTGATTATTCCTAAATGGATCTGGGAACATGTTCTACATGTGTTCTACTTTGATCATAGGAGTGTAGGTGATTAGTGATCCATGAGTGACTGGACAGCAGTTGTGCTGTTATGTATAGATTGATGATTTGGCCATGAATCTTATATTATGGATAGCTTTATGTTTTTATTAGAGATGATGAATTCGATATGGTAGTGTAGGGGACAAGTGATCCATGACTGAGACTGAGCAGCAGTTGTGCTGTTGTGTGTAGATTGATGATTTGTCAGTTAGATCTTTTATTTTGTTATTAGCTGTATGTATGCTTTTATTATTAGTGATGACTTTGGTAATAGCAGTGTAGATGACAAGTGATCCATGAGTGACTGGGTAGTAGTTGTGCAGTTCTGTATAGGTTGATAACTTAAAGTTAAATGCTTTGTGGTATTTTAGTTGACTTTGGTGGCCTGTTATGATGTTGTTGTCTCTCAAGTCAAATTCATGCCTTTGTTGTGCAAACCTGAAGTACTTGATTATTGAGTTTATTGGAATTTTATTTTATTTCACTCACTCCCTGAGCGTGATTGATATTTCACCACATATTAAAAATGGATGGCTTGTAGGGCTTCACTTATGGTTAACTGCTGTATTTCATGGCCAACTGTGATGGTTTATGAGTTTCCTTCCCTTCCCTTAAAGATGATCATAGCACATGTACATGTGCTGCCTGTATATCTCATATTACTGATTATTTATTTTGACTCCTTTTCGAATGCTCCTATTGTAGTCTTTCTATTTTATAACATATAATTTTCTCTTGGGGTATGCCTTGTGTTTGAGATAAACAATCATGTGATAGTACTTAAGCCGCTTTAGCTCGGTAATGGCTCGGTCCTTTTGACATTCTTTATATGAATTTTGATAACTGTGAATTATGTTTTGATAGTTATTTTTCATTTTTGGAGTACTGTACTGTCTAGAAGTTGGTGCAGCTTTACAAATGAGTTTGTGACTTGGTTTATTGATTAAGGATATTAGGTACTATTTTGCTAATGTACATGTTACTATGTCTATCATTGTTAGGTGCTACTGAGTACCCATGTTTCCGAGGACTATTGAAGCAGCTTGTTGCTCCTTTAAGCTCACAATTATCTGATCGAAGGTCAAGCATTGTGAAGCAGGTGTGCTGTCAGTTTCCTGTATCTCAAAATACTGTTCTTTCAGATCCTATTCTTTGCCCCACAATACCCTCTATGGACATTGGTTTGATATCTACTGCTTGAATTCTTATACACAACACAAGTCTTGAAGATGCTTTTTCAATATTTTTTGTTTGCTGGAATCTGTGCATCATCAGATGCTACTACTACTTGTTAGATGGCAGCCATAGTTTGGCTGCCATGAGGTTGGAGAATGTTGCTTGAGTGTTCTTGTTTTGATCGTGGTTGTAGCTCTACAGAGCATGAACAACATGGTTTGCTTAAAAATAATTGATTGCTGCTGGTCAGGGTAGTAAATGGGTTCACAAATTAACACTTGAAATTTCACCTGAAATGAGATTTGATACTACATAAACAATCACCTTAAGGAAGCTTGAGGTGCCAGTTGGGATCTCTTTACTGCTGAGTTTATCAGCCTACATGCTTGTTTGTAGTATTGGTGCTTTTCTGGTTTAATTGTTGGTAAATTGGGTTTTTGTTCTGTAGGCCTGTCATCTGTTATCCTTTCTGTCTAAGGAGCTGTTGGGTGATTTTGAAGCATGTGCTGAGATGTTCATTCCAGTAAGTCAATGTTGTTTTTATTTAATTTTTATTTTTATTTTAACTGTAGCAATGTTAATCTGCTCTGCTAAAAGCATTGTATTAATTCTATGATTTGGATGATAATCAGGTTCTTTTCAAGTTGGTCGTGATCACTGTACTTGTAATTGCAGAGTCTGCAGATAATTGTATAAAAACGGTTAGTAACTATCTGTCTAAGCAGCTCATTTTTTTCCTCCTTTTGTATATGCATCACCTACTTAAGTTGTTAATGTCTCTGCTGCCAACTTTTTCTTCAGATGTTACGCAATTGCAAGGTTGCTCGCGTGCTTCCTCGCATTGCTGATGCTGCAAAGAATGATCGCAACGCAGTGCTCCGTGCAAGGTATGACTGTTCTCGCTGGTTATTTAGTAGTTTGTGCATGATTCAGATGACTGCAATCTTCTTGTTTGTTTTGCAGGTGTTGTGAATACGCGTTGCTGATTTTAGAACATTGGCCTGATGCACCGGAAATTCAACGATCAGCAGACCTATATGAAGATCTTATTAGGTGCTGCGTTGCAGATGCAATGAGTGAGGTATAAATACTTGGATTTTCCATTTTTTACTTTTGAGTTTCTTTATGGGTTAGAGGGAAGTCATTTATATGACCTTTTGCTTCATAGACTGACATATATGGCAAAATGTTAATATGAGCTCCTGAAAGAGTATTGCGAAATGTTGTTAAGATCAGTTGTAGTAATACTTTTTTTGATATGTATTTATGTTCTTTTTTTAATGGTTAGAATATTCTTTTATTGATCATTTAATCTTTTGAAGCCTATTTAAAAGTTGGTTGCTGTTATATGAAAATTTCTCCTCTTTGTTGTTGGCATTGCTAGCATATCAGTTGTCTTCTTCTTCTTCTTCTTCTTCTTCTTCTTCTTCTTCTTCTTCTTCTTCTGCTTTTTTTCCCCTCTCCCTAAGAATGACATATTCCTAAAACTTGTCAGGTGCGATCTACTGCAAGAATGTGCTATAGAATGTTTGCAAAGACTTGGCCAGAGCGTTCCCGACGATTGTTTTCTTCCTTTGATCCTGTCATCCAAAGGGTAAAGAACTAATTTGGAATCACATCCATACTTGTAAGTTATACTGCTAAACTGAACTTCTAAAACCTGATTGGTGTTCTGGACAGTTGATAAATGAAGAAGATGGTGGAATTCATCGGAGACATGCTTCTCCTTCTCTCCGTGATAGAGGTGCTCAGATGTCTTTTACCAATCAAATATCGGCTCCTTCAAATCTGTCTGGATATGGAACTTCAGCTATTGTTGCAATGGACAGGAGTTCAAGTTTATCCTCAGGGACAGCTCTCTCTTCTGGAATGCTATCACAACCGAAATCCCTTAATAAAGGTGCTGAACGTAGTCTGGAAAGTGTGCTGCATTCAAGCAAACAGAAAGTATCTGCAATTGAAAGCATGCTCAGAGGCTTGGAAATATCAGATAAACAGAATCCTTCAACTCTTCGGTCATCTAGTTTGGATCTAGGTATTGAATTGTCTTGTCTACTATATGTTCCATAGATTATTTAAATCAGAATGAATTGCAGCATGGAAATCATCCATTGATGCAACATTGACTCCCAGAAGCATTGATGAACTTATTGTAAGTAAATTGTGAACGGCTAATTTTTTTTTCCTTATTGCCCCTAGTGCAGGAGTTGACCCTCCATCATCTCGTGATCCTCCATTCCCTGCCGTCGTTCCAGCTTCCAATGATCACACTAACTCTGTAATGGCTGAATCAACTGTTTCTGCTATAAGTAAAGGTGGTAGCCGTAATGGTGGGCTTATATTGTCTGACATCATTACTCAAATTCAAGCTTCAAAAGATTCTAGTAAATTTTCATACCGTGGTAATTTGGCATCTGAATCTCTGTCATCACTTTCATCATACCCAGCAAGAAGAGCTTCTGAAAAGCCACATGAAAGAGGTTCAATTGAAGAGCTGAGTGACATCAGGGAAGCTAGGCGTTATGCAAACTCTAATCTGGACAGGCAGTATTTGGATATGCCTCACAGAGATGGTAACTTCAGGGACTCACAAAATAGTTACATTCCAAATTTCCAGAGGCCACTTTTGAGAAAGCATGTGGCTGGACGTATGTCAGCTGGTAGGAGGAGGAGTTTTGATGACAGTCAACTGTCACTGGGCGAGGTCCCTAATTATACTGATGGTCCAACTTCTCTTAATGATGCTTTGAGTGAGGGACTTAGTTCAAGTTCTGATTGGAATGCTAGGGTTGGTGCATTTAATTATCTTAGGTCGTTGTTGCAACAGGGCCCAAAGGGTATCCAAGAAGTAGTTCAGAGTTTTGAAAAGGTAATGAAATTATTTTTCCAGCACTTGGATGATCCGCACCATAAAGTTGCACAGGCTGCTCTTACAACATTGGCTGATATAATTCCATCTTGTCGGAAGCCATTTGAGAGTTACATGGAAAGGATCTTACCCCATGTTTTCTCACGGTTGATTGATCCAAAGGAACTAGTTAGGCAACCTAGCTCTACAACTTTAGAAATTGTGAGCAAAACCTATAGTATTGATTCTCTCTTAGCTGCTTTACTCCGTTCATTAGATGAGCAGCGGTCCCCTAAGGCCAAATTGGCTGTTATTGAATTTGCAATTAGTTCGTTTAACAAGCATTCATTGAACTCTGAAGGTTCTGGTAATTTAGGAATTCTGAAGCTGTGGCTTGCCAAGTTAACTCCACTGGTCCATGACAAAAATACTAAACTGAAGGAAGCAGCTATAACTTGCATAATATCTGTCTACTCCCATTACGATTCAACGGCTGTGCTTAATTTTATTCTTAGTTTATCTGTTGAAGAACAAAATTCCTTGAGACGAGCCCTTAAACAGTATACTCCTCGCATTGAAGTGGACCTAATCAATTATGTGCAGAACAAGAAAGAGCGGCAGCGACTCAAGTCCTCTTATGACCCATCTGATGTTGTTGGAACATCTTCAGAAGATGGGTATACTGGTATATCCAAAAAGAACCACTTCTTAGGAAGGTACTCCTCCGGCTCCATTGATAGTGATGGTGGCAGGAAATGGAGTTCCAACCAAGAGTCATCCCTGATTACAGCTAGTATGAGCCATGTTGTGTCTGATGAGACAGAGAACTTGTATCAGAACCTTGAGTCTGGTTCTAACACTGATGTTAGTTCCAGAGCCATGGTTCTTATTAGTTCAAACTCACATTTGGATGGATTGTCCTCACCACGTCTGGATGTCAATGGTCTCCTTCACTCTGAGTCGGTAGTGGTTTCTGATGGCATTGGGCATAATAATGAAATTTCATCTGAATTGGACCTAGATCATCAGAAACTGTCAACTATTAAGATTAATTCTGTGGCAGATGCTGGACCTAGCATTCCTCAAATTCTTCATCTAGTGAGTCTTACAATGATCTTGATTTTCCCTATTATTTTCATTTCTTAAGTAAGATGTGCTATAAAAAAGGCGTTTGAGATTTTAGAAGAACTTCTCTTCTGATAAAGTTTTCTGGCTATGTTTGTAGATCTGTAATGGGAATGATGGAAGCCCAACAACCAGCAAGCATGATGCACTTCAACAACTAATTGAAGCTTCTATGGTGAATGATCAATCGATCTGGACTCAGGTAAGCATCTTTCTTCACAATTAATGCTGTCATGTCAATTTGAACTCTTGAGTATGCATGCATCTAATGGACATGGATTTTAATTGTAAACTTTGTTTCTTCTAACCTTCTCCATGATGATCAAAACTGTTTGGACCCAAATTTTGGTCTCCTGTTGTCTGTGTTGAGTTGATTAACTTGCACTGATGCTGCTATGTTTTTGAGAATTCTAGTTTGTATTTTCATTTGTTGTGTTGTGTGATACATCAACCACTGTTTTTACTCTCTTTCTGCCATCTTGTTAACTGCTTCCTTAGATTTTTAGAAAAAGGAAAAAAAGAGTAAAAAAGAAAAGAGCTTTTTAATGATTTTTTTCCTGGATCATGCAATAACTTTGCTTTTTACTCTTCTAACTTGGAATATATACTAATGTCCACTTTGTCTTACTATTTCAGTATTTCAATCAAATTCTGACGGCTGTACTTGAGGTGCTGGATGATGCTGATTCCTCAGTTCGAGAGGTTACTCTTTCACTGATTAATGAAATGCTCAAAAATCAGGTGTGTAATGTGTTAATTAGGTTTCCTGGTTTGCAATGTATATTTTACTTGGTTGCTTTTACAATTCATGCTTACAGAAAGACGCAATGGAAGATTCAATGGAAATAGTAATTGAAAAACTACTCCATGTTACAAAAGATGCTGTCCCCAAAGTATTTTCTTTTTCCCTGCTAAAATCATTCTTTCTTGATTATGCTTTTCTCATAGGTTTTGGTGTCTCAATGTTTCGATCTTTGTGCAGGTATCAACTGAAGCTGAGCACTGCTTAACTGTTTTGTTGTCACAGTATGACCCTTTCAGATGTTTAAGTGTAGGTGTTTCTGAGATCTCTGTTTTACAGCTTTAATGTCCTGAAAATAACATGAAACTGACCAGCCAAATACTTGTGGTTCCATCTTTCTTGAAGTATTTTGTAACTATGTTGATTTGCATCTGTTAATGGTTTTTGTTTGTAGGTCATTGTTCCACTGTTGGTTACTGAAGATGAGAAAACTCTTGTTACTTGCATAAATTGTCTGACCAAGGTACATTTTGGAGCATTTACTTTAATTAAATGATACTGTCTGTGAATTAGTTGAAGCCCTTAAAGTCTTTCGTTCTAGTTGATTGATCAGTAATTTATGTTGCTTCAAGTAAATATCTTGACCATATTAATTTGAGAAACTAATGAAGCATAAGATGTCCTTAGCAAAATTTGTGTAAAATGAAACTGTTTAACTTAGTTTTGTTAAACTGTTCGGTTTTATTTTCAGCTTGTCGGCCGGTTATCTCAGGAAGAATTAATGGCTCAGTTGCCATCATTTTTGCCTGCACTGTTCGAGGCTTTTGGAAATCAGAGTGCAGATGTTAGAAAGGTATAGGTGTTGTTCATAATAGTTTCGTTGATCATCGGGTTGAAGTAAATCCCAAAGTTAACATATTGTTTTACTTGAAATGGTACAGACTGTTGTCTTCTGTTTAGTGGATATTTACATAATGCTTGGGAAGGCATTTTTACCATACCTTGAGGGACTGAACAGTACTCAACTGCGGCTGGTGACTATCTACGCCAACCGGATATCACAGGCCAGGACAGGTACAGCTATTGATGCAAGTCAGTGATCATCAAGCAGAATGCAGTGTGAAACGATTTGTGGGTTTTGTGATGTTGGATGTATTTGTTGTATATCGTGTGAATGCAGTGTTTTGAGGGTTTTATTATTTTTATTTTTTATTTTTTCAAGTTCCACTTGTAATTTTATATCCTCCTCCTAGATTTTATGTTTGATGGTTTGTCGGTGTGGAAGTAGAGTTGTTCATGCGATTACGTGATTATGGCCATGTTGTAATGAATATTTGAACATCATCTCGTCTTTTATATGGAAGGGATCGGGTTTTGGTTAATCCTGTTCGTGTACCAAAATTATTGAGGGGTTGGTTTGGGTGTCAGGAAGCAACATCTTGATTATATCAACTTTAAGATATAATTTACTAACAAGGAAGTGTTACAAAAATAATAATAATTAAAAAAATTCAGCTGTGTGAAATTAATTTTTTTAGAATCTGATAGAAGTCATTTTGATTTTGTAAAGAATATATATATATATATATATTAATTATTAAAATAAAATATTTTAATTTTTTTTAAAGTATTAAACAATAATTTTTATTCTGATCTATTTAATGTTCAATTAGAAAATTAAAAATTTTAATTTAAGTCCAAACGTCCTTTATTTTATTAAACGTGGTGGAATGTATTTATTGTTCTCATATTTTCTAAATTAAAAAATATATATTGAAAATAAAAACAACCACATAAAAACAATCTAAAGAAATCTGAATAAAATCGATATGTGATTGAGGAGCTTTCAAATGATGATGAGGTGTTACACCAACAACAGACAACCCAATTTGTGAAGTGGTCCTCTTTTGTCTCTTAAAACTATTTAACTAAAACCACTTGGATAATCAATCATCTCATACTCAATTCAATTCATGTACGGGTGGAGAAAAAAAGGAACATGTTCTCTCCTTTTTTAGAGTGTTACTATTTTCTCATCAAATGATCGAATTCAAGAAAAGTTTTGGTGCTTAAAGATTGACATGTCGTTTTCAAAAATAATACTTTCTCTATTTTTATATAGTCAGCTCCATTTAGAAGAAGTTGATATTATTTGTCTTAAACATTAAATCTACAATATTATTGTGTACATTTATCAAGTATTAAATGGATTGAAAATTATATAATCATCATCATATGATATGACATGTCTTCTGCCACCTTTTTATTTCTATATATATTACAATTCACAAGCCTTGTAAGACTAAATCCGGTAAAATATTTTATACGTGTTAAAAGGTATAAATTTTATGAACTATTTTATTTATTTATTAATTTCTGTTTTTGTGTGTAATATTTCTATTTAAGCAATAATTGTGATTAAAATTGTGAATTATAATTCAAAAGAAATTTATAATTTATTTATTTTAATATATTTTTATTATAAATGAGATATTATTATCTGAAATTAAATATTTATTTAGGGGATTGTTAAATACCGCAACAAATTTACTAATACCGCATTTACTATTCCAATTTTAACCTTTTATTTGATTCTTTCATTCCTAAAAAAATTTCATCAAATACTTTTTCTCATATCCATTTTTTTTCATTCATCTTCGCAATTACTTTCTTCAAATCGAAACAAAATTACTTCTATCAATGTCTTCCATAAGTGTATAATTGAAGAAAAAAATTTTAAGGAGTTGAGATAATAAAAAGAAAGCAGTTTAAATCGATTGGGAGAAGGAAATAAAAAGTTTCATTCAAACTAAAATACTATTCAAAACAAAAATTACTTCCATCAATAATCTCTTTTATGATTATATAATTTTAAAAAAAAATTTGAACGAGTTGGGTGGATGAAAAGAAAAAAGTTTGAATCAATTGAGAAAACGAAATAAAAAGTTTCATTCAAATTAAAAATATATTTTTATTTTATTTTATTATATTATCATGTGAGAGAATGAGATAAAGTATTTTATTCAAGCTAAAAAATTATTTTTTATTTTTAATTATATTAAGGGCATAATTGAAAAATAAATGCGGTATTAATCAATTTACTTGCGGTATTTATCACTTTTGTTGATTTATTTAGTAATAATGCTTATTTAAATCCCTCAAGTTGACATAATTTTTCATATAAACACTTAAATTTTTCGAAGTTTCAATTGGGCTCTCTAACTTGTCAAAAGTGTTTCAGTTAGACTCTTAAACTTTTTGAAGTTTCAACTTAACCTTCAAATTTGTTAAAATTTTTATAAAATTTGATTCTCATCAAACTTTAATAAGGGTCTAACTTAAACACTTTTGACAAGTTGGAGGGTCCAATTGAAATTTCGAAAAGTTTAAGTGTCCACATGAAAAGTTATGCCAAGTTTAGGGATCCAAATATGCATTATCCCATTTATTTATAATTAAGTCGAAATGGATGTTTATTATTATTATTATTATCTCAACTTATCTATCATCAAATGAATTTGGTGATTATGGAGTTCGTAGTAAGTCAGGTTGATCTATTTTGTCGAGTTTTAATTTTTATTAATATATTAAAAATATAAGTAAAATAATTCAGATAAAATATTGAGGTAAATCTTGGGATAAGCTTAGAATCTTTTTGTGGTTGGCTGTTATTACCTTCGTTGGGATCTTCGATCACCTGTAATAAGAGAAACCTTGAGATCAGAAGAAAATTTGTGTGGTGTTAGCCGATTGACTCTCCGATACTTAAGATATATCAGAGTTTTTCTTTTTGGAAGAAAAAAATCTAAAAGAAAATGTACGAGTGAGTTTATTTTGTGTAGGTTCTCGAGTTTACCTTGTTGACATAGGCCTTTATTTGTAGCAAGTGTTAGGGGAGAAAACCATGGACTACTATGGAAGCTAAGGATTTGGATGGTGATCCTATGGAAGTTGGTTAAGTTAGTTAGGTTAGAAGGGAGTTGGTGTTATGATAGTTCTGTGGAGATCGAGAGGTGCCTTATATGTGATCGCATAAAAATAATATGTTTGTAATCAAGCCAAAGGGGACGTCCCTAACTTCAATCACCCCATGTCCAAACTCACACACGATAACATAAAGCCAATTTAGAGGTCCAACTTGTTTTGATCGTAAGAGATGAAGAACTAAAAGATGGTCCAAAAACTTTAGACCTCCAACTTCGACAGCGGGTACGAAACACCATTCGGCCGAAGGTATATTACCTTTGTGTAAAGATAGGTCTAACAATTAGCCACCAACTCCTAAATTAAGAGTACAAATTGATTTAGGAGTGCAACAATTATCAGCCGCACACGAGGATAACTTGTAATCGACCAAAATGAATACTACATAATGTTTCTCACGAATCTAAGAGGAAAATTTTTCATTTTCTCTCATCTTTTATTAGTGATGTATGTTGACGTCATATTAGGCTTTAAGAATCGTGTCAACTCTTCAAAAATCTCAGGGACACCTTTTCATTTTTCTTCTTATTTTTACTAGAAATCAAACACCAAAGTTTCTCTCTCTGGTTTTCATTTTCTCAGTCGCAAAGGAGTAGAAATCACATCCAAAACTGTGTTAAAATCCCATTTCGCACCAGATTCTTATTATGTTTGTTGCACTGATCACTTTAGTAGTATTTTCACGATCATCGAAAGCATCTTTTCTAGTGTTTTAAAGCAACATCTATCAGTGAGTACTGTTCCATTCATACAATTCCTTAGTTAAGATGGGTTTCTCTCTCTTTACTACTTATTCAAAATTTTAAGTTTGCTTTTAGATCTGAATTCTAGATAGCACTTAGGAGATTAATTGTTTGTATTAAAATACTGATGGGATCGAGCGAGAAATAAAGTAATGTTACGTTACCCACAAAATAGGAGTAGATTTGATTGCACATAGGATAATAGGGCTAAACTTCCAATTTTTTTGCATCCTAAAAAATTTACTTGTAGAATGAGAACACCGATCAATCCTACTTCGATCGATTAAAGAGAAGTATATCAATCAAAATCTACCCCATAATCTAGCTTGTTAATATTTTGACTCTTTTTTGGCTCAATTGTCAATGGAAGACTGCTTTGTGCCTAATACTAGAGCTAGGGGTGGGCGATTGACCAAACCAATACTTGCACTCCCTGCTAAGCGTGCAACGTGGGAACTTGTAGCACTAGTAACATATTAGGCGACACCGTATTTTTATTCGAAGAAACTATGAGCCCAAAAAGGCAGTGGCCTTAGCTATGCCAGATCGTGGAAATATAAGGTTGATCTCTATGTTCCAACCTGAGGCTATTTTGATTACGGACCTCGAGAATTGAAGGCCAGAACTACAAGTGTGATGGATCGATCGAAGCATCTGCCCATGTATAAAGATACGTGAACACCCTCATATAGATATCAGGAAGGAGAAACTCATGACAGTCAAGTTAAAATACGACATCACGAACAGTGTCGAGTTGATTATGCTTAAGGGGAACAAATAACAAGACTAGCTAATGCTTGGATAACATTTATTTTATTTGTGTCATCTCCTAATAGGCCTCAGGTTCCATCTGCTGGGGTTGGCCAAAGAATTCTTGGATCATTATGACCTTATTCTAAAACAGTTGCGCCCATGTAGCTAGAAGATACTCATGGAATTAGACATCTTGGAGTCATGTTAGGTTTACAACCATTATCGACCTAAGACTTCTAGTGGAGCTATTTCATTTGCGACCACAATCATAACATGGTTCAATATAACATCTATGTTCGGTGAAGGCCACAACTCTAATGTATCAGTTTCCATCGCGCGATGACTCATAGTGGAAATCTTAATATTTTCTCATAAGAGAAAATATTTCGTCCGAAGGGAAACCACTGGTAGATCCAATGCAACAGAGTCGAGTATTAGTAACCACAAAATAAAAAGTACACAAGATAAAAAAATTGTAATAGAAAATATGAGACAAGGTTTTACATGGAACAATAATCAACAGCTATAACCAGAATCCCGCTGACTCACTCTCCAACCCAATTACATTATTTATAGTCTCACACACAAGCCCTCCTCATATGGCTCCCACAGGATAACAGGATTTGATCATAAAACTCAAGAACACCATGGTTCCTAAGCCCTTATTATGTACCTTCTAAACCTAATCTACATTATTCTCTTAAGATATCTAATAATAGATACAAACATCATATTTATAGCACTAAGTCACTTAGTCATAAAGTAATTTTGAACCATTTAGAGTACATTTTCCTATTTGGGGTTCTCAATGATCTTTTTCCTAATTATAATTCATATGGTATATGAAACTCGATGACCAATATCATTCCAGTATTGTTGACAATCCTGACGCTCACTCTATTCATTATTGTGACGCTCACTCTATTCATATAATAATTATGAAATTCACGCTTAAATTATTTCCGTGGATGTTCTCCATGATTATATGGTTGAAGAGAAAAATAATTTTATTAAATTTACAATATCAAAATTCTGGATTTGAAGAAAAAATTCAAACGGAGTTGAGATGATGAGATAAAGAATTTTATTAAAACTACAATATTAAATTTCGAAATGTTCTCCATAATTCTACCGCTGAAGAAAAAATTCAAATGAATAAAGAATTTTATTATAACTACAATGCTGACTTTTGGATGCAATTATATTAAAGGTATAATTAAAAACATATACTGTACTTCACATTTTGGCATCCATTATTTAACATTTTTGTAAATAAAAATTTATTAAAATTTAAAGTTAAAATATTATATATATATATATATTAATTAAATATATAATTAAAATTGTATGAAGCTAAAAGCCATAAACACATTTCCACTTTCCGTAAAATATAAAATAATAATAATAGTAATAATAAATAAAAGCCAGCAGGTAAAAGTCATTTTAAATAGAGAACACAGATGTAGATGTAAGTTTGAACCTCACTTCAAAAGAGGAACTGTGCTGGGACGGTGTACGTATCTTATTCGATTATTACATGCACTGAAGATTGGTGGAAGATGGAACGCTCATAAATACATAGTACCAGTGCTTTATTTATTCAGTTGAAATATATATATATATATATATATATTGCTACCTCGTCTACGTCCAACAAATTAAATTAATGGTGGGAGTAAGGCTGGCTTCTGGCACCTTTGCAGATGAGAAACATTATTTTACAATTGGAGAGGACAGCAGTTTACCGTTAATTGTCATTTTCTACTCAAAAAAGCAAACCACTTTCCTTCCACCAATTACTTGTAATCATTAATTTAACTAAATTAAGTTCTCTCTGCATTAAACTATTATGCTTATCCACAATTCTGTCTCCTTAATTATGTCTTATCCTCCTCTAATTTAATCTTAAATTTTAAACAGCTAAATCATGTGCGAATCGCAATCTATTTTTTTAATTAACTCACGTATGGGCTATTGTATCTCAATCACCAACCATAATTTAAATGATATTGTGATCAAAGTTAAAGAAAAATAAATAAATAATTAGAAAAGGATACAGTAGGAATAAAGAAAATAGTCAAAATTGACCGTGGGAGCAAGTGGATGATGATATGATATTAAAAAGATATATACAGTATGGAAAGGAAGAAGAAGAAGGAAGCCAAACAACAGGTAACAAAAGAGAGAGAGAGAGAGAGGAGCATCGCGTTGCGTTGGGTTGGGTACATACATCACATCACAAACACCAACATTACATACTGTCAAAATGTATTTCGTCTTTTAGCTTCATATTATTCGAGACACAGAGAGAGAAAAAGCGGACCTTATCTTTGGGTTTTGCATCAACACATTAATGCTAAACCAAAACACATTTCTATTTCTAACTCCCAACCTACGCATCTTCTTCTTCCTCTCCTCTCATTTATTTCTCCTCCACTTCAATTTCACTCATTTCTAGTCCTTATGTGGGGATATATCTGGAAATACTCATAGCTTCTTCATTTATTTCCTCAATTACTTGAAGGTAAAGTATCCAACTGATTTTTTCATTTTTATTTATTTTTATTTTTTTAATTTTTGAGCTTATTATTTTGTGATGGAATTCCAGAATTGAAGCAAAAGAATCGAAGGATGAATCACTGTGTACCTGATTTCGACGTTGACGACGATTTCTCGATTCCGTCATCTTCGGTTGCGGCTCGACCTAAAAAATCGACTGTGTAAGATTTTTCTTTTTAATTTTTTAAATTATTTTTAATAGAATTGGGAAAAGAATGACCGACAAAGAAAGGTGGAGATGGGCAGAGTTGAAGACGACGTTATGGAGCTGTTATGGGAAAACGGGCAAGTGATTTTGCATAATCAGAATCAGAGATCTCAGAAGAAGAATACTCACTCTAAGCAAGACGATGCTCCGGCCGATCACTCTGCTTCCAGACAGATCAACCAACACCAACAGCATCTCTTCATGCAAGAGGACGAAATGGCTTCCTGGCTTCATTATCCTCTCAACTTCGACTCCGATTTCTGCGCCGATCTTCTCTACCCGCCGGCTCCCTGTGTCACATCCACCACTTTAATTCCAACCACAAATAATAATAATAATAATAATAATAGTCCAACTCACATTGCGGCTTCTAGACCTCCGATTCCTCCTCACAGAAGGATCGAGAATGTCATGCAATCATCCAGGGCGCAGACAGCTGTTAGAGAATTAACGGTGGTGGATTCTAACGAGACACCTACCATGCCTCTAGAATCTAGATTCTCCGAGGCGAGGAGAAGCACCGAAGGAGCATATGGTGGCAACAACAAGAGGACGATGAACGGCGGTGGTGGAACATCTGGCGAACGAATAAAAGATTCAGCCACCTGTGAAATGACAGTCACTTCATCACCTGGCGGTTCAAGTGCTAGCGCAGATCCAGCTCCAAAACCCCCTCCGGAGGATCGTAAACGGAAGGGAAGAGAACCAGAGGACGATTGTCACAGCGAGGTATGTAAATTAAAAGTTTGTTATATTTACTGTCATTTTTTATAATTACCATATTGACTATTGTGGGCTGATTATCAAAACACACTGTAGAGTAGAGTAGCGTCGACATCTGATGTGTAGGGTTCCACGTGTATGGGAATGATGGGTGGTGGTGGTGGAGGTTAGATTTGTATTATGAGATTAGATAGGCCGCGCATTTCTAGGGAACGGTTTCCTCGTCCCGTCACAGATGTGGTGTCAGTATTGGTTTTGGGTGCTATGGTATGGAGTGCCGATGATTTTAATAGTTTTGACAGGAAAAACAACGAAGATAAGGGCTAAAAGCAAAGTGAATTATGTGATTGTCTGGTCTTTTTTTCTTAAATATTACACTTTTTATCTTTACAACTTTTTGTCTGTCTATCACCAAATAAGGTGTCTAGGCGGGTTGAATATGGTGTATATATGAGCATTACTGTTAGGTAGATTTTGTTTGTAACTATTCCAATCTTATTCAAGAAGTCCCTAGAAATATTGTATAGAGGGATGCTTTACTAATACTATATCCAAATAGAAATTTATTTAATTCTGCTAAATATTAGGTTGAATATAAATATAATTTTTTTATTTATTTAAAAATAAATTTAAAATAATAGAAATTATAAATAAATGATAACATGTCCTTGTTAACTAAGCCAACTGTATTATATCATATCACATTTTGAAAGTATTTTTACTATAAAATTTTTATTTGAGCCGATTTATATAATAAAAAAATAAAAATTATAATATCAATAAAGATGCTCTTATCTTGTGGGTACGTGATGGTGGGGTATGTGGTAGGTTAAGATAATGAGATTCATAAATCAAAAGGGTAAAAGACTTCATTGTCAATACAAAACATGTTTCGGTTTTTATATTTCCGTAGGAAAAATGCTAGTGTGACACATTAGCTAAAAGTGGATTTTTAATATTTCTAAATAATTATTCGGTATATAAGTTTTATGTAATAGGTTTTCATTATTTTAAATTATAATGTTTTAGTAATTTTTATATTTACATAGAAAGATTCTTTCCAATTGATAGTTTGTGGGTTTAACTATACCTGTGTAATATATTTGAATTAAAACATCTTAATTAACCTGCTTAAAATACTTATATTATATTTTTGTTTTTTATTTTTTTTTTATAAGAGTTAAGACTAGCATATTTAATTTATATAGATATTGGTTATTAGGGTTCCAAATTTAAATTTTTAAATATACAAATTTAATCATTTTATATGAAAATTTGTAGATTATTTTGTCATAATAATTATGCAAGAAACACCATAGTGCCATGACATTCACAAAGAGGCACTTACATTAATAGTTATAATTATATAATTTTATTTAAATTCTTTATATATAATTATTTAATACTTTAAACATTTAATTCTTTTTTAATAATTATTTTAAATATTGATTACATATTATTAAATCATATATATATATATATATATATAAAATCACTTGATATAATTCCGGTAAAAGTAAAATAAATAAAAATAATATTTAAAATTAATTATAAAATATTATTTAAATTACTATAGTTAATTATAATGTACTAGTGATATTATGAGGATGGGATAATCATATACAATATAAAGAAAAGAACTAGTGATATGAATGTATTCATACTCATATACAGTAGGAAGATCTACTGTATTTCAATTAGAACTGTATAATGGCATTTAGAAATTACTTTTTATATGCAAAGTCCGATGGTGTTGTATAAAAATATAGATCTCCCTCATTCTAGATGTGATTTTAACAACCATTTCTTTTTCTAAGGATGTTGAGCTAGAGTCAGCGGATGTGAAAAAACAAACGGGTGGATCGTCTTCTACGAAGAGGGCACGAGCTGCAGAGGTCCACAATCTTTCAGAGAGGGTTTGTACCTTTTACTTTTGTCGAAAATGGTGTACCATATCTATATACAATGTGTAATTTGTATCTATATACAGAGGCGTCGTGATAGGATAAACGAGAAGATGAAGGCTTTGCAAGAACTTATACCTCGTTGCAACAAGGTAGTTGTGTTTAGTGATATAGTAAGGAATTTGGAAATGTTAAGACTTCTCTCTTTTATTTTTCTTATACTGATGATATTCTCTATTTTCTTGAATTTCAGTCGGACAAGGCTTCCATGCTAGATGAGGCTATTGAGTACCTCAAGTCACTTCAGTTGCAAGTGCAGGTACATTTATCTGTTGCTTAAACAATATAATGGTGGGCTTATTGCAGATAATTTTGGCATAATGAACATTTGTAACATGTTAATTTCAGATAAATATAATTGATTTCTAGAAACATTTACTAAGGCAGAGACAATAGGAGCATGTTGTTTCTTGTAGTTTTTCTTACTTCATTGATGACCTTTAAGTCTCTTTCAACCTCTGGACTTCTCTGCTGGGAGATTTTGGCCAGGACTTTGAAATAAAGTGATTGGATATTCCTTATAACTATCTTTTACATTTGTAACATTTTATCTGTCAATGTTTTCATATCTGGAGTACAACTATACTTCGTCTTATAACAACTTAATGCATCAATATGACATTATTTTCATAATGTAGAATGATTATTTATGATTTATATGTGCAGTAGTTGTTTGTAGCATGTTCAAATACCAAAAATACTTGGGTATGGAAATGTATTTGTGCAATATTCATGAATGCGAACTAGACTGTAATTAATTTCTGCAGATGATGTCAATGGGATGTGGCTTGGTTCCCATGATGTTCCCTGGCATTCAACAATTCATACCAAACATGGGCTTGGGAATGAACATGGGTATGGGGATGGAAATGGGAATCAACCGGCCTATGATGCCGTTCCCCAATATCTTAGCTGGTTCGACCTTGCCAACACCAACAGCTGCAGCTCATCTTGGTCCAAGATTTCCCATGCCAGCCTACATGCATCCTGTTCCACCTCCTGACCCATCAAGGGTGCAAGCAAATAACCAGCCAGATCCCACTTTGAACTCACTCGGCATGCAAAATCCAAACCAACCAAGAATGCCAAATTTTGTTGATACTTATCAGCAATATCTTAATCTCCACCAGATGCAAATACCAGTGGTACAGGTAACTGCATCCTAACTCTATGATATTTCTTTGCATGCATGCACGCACCTAACAACCTCAATTCCATCATTTTATGTTGCAAGTTGTGACCAACATTATGGGTGCATGAAGATTAATGAAACGATGACCTCAGTTTCTTCACTTTCAGAGTGTGCTAAGAGTTGAAAATTTTCATCCTTTGGATCCCATTAAATATCTATATATAAGAAAATTCTATGCTCAATCTTCTGGAACTTGATCATGACCTCTCATTTTAGTTAACTATTATTTCCTTGACAGAATCAGCCAAGTTCAAGCAAGCCAAGTTCCAGCAAAGGAAATGAGAACCTCGAAAATCATCCATAAGGTATGTGCTTTCCTGGAGGCTACTAACGATACATAGCATTAGATGAAAAGAAAGTAGGAAGTATTGGTTACCATCGAGTGAGGCTGTACTTAAGACACAAAACTTAAGACAGCCAGGCTTGATAGTGTAAGAATAACAACTTATTTAACTTGCAGGTTGAAATATTGGATGAGTCTTGCGGCCCAAGTTTTGTAGAGTAAGAGAACACCAGCGTACTGAGAGCAACTTCTGCAACCACTGGCTAATTCAATAATATAACACAGCATGTAAATTATTACACCTTCCCTTTTCCGCATCTGTCACTCCTCATTGGGTCTTTTGTTGATATACTTTTTTTTTTTTTTTTTTGACATTTCTGTTCGAATTTAGTATCTGTATACTTAAATTATATATCGAGGTTCAGGTTTCGAAGGGCATCTTCGCATGCACACTTTTTCCTTTTCTTGTTTTCAATAATATCTGAAAAGGTTATCATATAAAGGTGTATATAAATTGGGTAGACCTAGGCGATGGTCTTTCCTCGACTTTACCAAAGTTGACATAATGGGTTCGATCCTAGTATTGTGTGAGCTGACCTGTAAATTTGTAAACTTATTATTTTATCCTTCTGACATGCCAGCTCCTACTCTCTTCCCTTCATTCTGTCTTGAACTGAGATTTTATAATTTATTTAATATATATATATATATATATAAATTTAAATAATAATAAAAACTGTTATGTTCAACAAAAACGAAATTAATGACATCACTGTATAACGGTTGCTTCTGATTCTCTGAACAAAACTAAGGACGTCGAGGTTTGTTTACAAACTAAATTTTCATCTAACTTGCCTCAGACTTGATTAGCTGAACGGAGGAGCTTCACAACAATTTTGCAGTATAATCTCCAAAAACAAAGCTCCGCTAACATGTGTTAGAAAAGCAAGTAGTGCTCAAACTCAAAAATACTACTATACTCTTCCACAGAAGCTGGTAATCACGAACCAATAGTAGACAAAATCTGCAAATAGAAAAATGAGACCTATGGTTTAGAAGATCAACAGTTCATTCATTAAGCTCAAAGATCATTGAATCAACAATTATCAATGTCACTAGAACTGGATGACCAACTCTAAAGTCGAAGGCAGTACCTTATCAGTGAATGTGCGGAATGTTTCATCTTCCATAGCTTTATCAAGTTCCTAACCAAAAGTTAACTAAGCTTCAGCAGGAATATTCATTATAAACTCATTACAGGTTATGCAACTATGTTCTTTTTAAGGAAGGAGTGTATGGCTAGTGCTTTTCAAATCTTTGTTCAAAACAGGAATTACTATACTCACATTATATGCATCTGAGGAACCATCAATATCCGAAATCAGTTTCTGCAGCCTTTCGTCCTTCAATAAATTACAGATTTCACTGGAAGATGCTGCATAGAGAGGACAAGAGAAAGTGTGCTCACAATACTGACCTCAATATTTCAGAAACAAAATAAGGATGTCCCTGAGAGAAATGAAATCATACCTATAGATTCTAACTGTTGTTTTTGCAGCACGTCACTTGGTTCGTCAACAGTTACAGGTCTTTCTATTGATAATTCTGGAACTGCTGGAAAATAATTAAGAAAATTAAAATTATAAATAAGAATTACAAATAGGGTGAGGGAAAACGACCCATGTGCTGTAAGGATGTAGCAGTTTCATGGTTGAGAAAAATAAATTTTCTACTACTTGATATTTACTAATATTTTGGCCCGCTTCTCACTAAGAAATAATCACTTATGCAGCTTGTTGTTAGTATTTGTATTAATTAAGGTGGTTAGTAGTTGGATGGGGTAATTAGTAATTCATAGAAAGGCTTTTGGTTATTGTTGATAATATAGTTAATTAAGTATTGTCAGTTTTAGTAGTATAAATATGTATTTTTTCTCCAACAGTAAATAGTATATCAAAATTATTCAAATTTCAGCATGGAACCAGAGCTTCTCCAATTCAAATCTAAACAAACTTGAGAAAGAGTAAGAGTGAAACATCATCTCATTCACCATGTAGAAGAGGAAAAAGTGAAAACACCGAAAAAACTCTAAATATACCCATCACCAACTACAAGTTTAGTGACAGAAATTACACCCAATGATCTCAAACAGTCAAGCTATTTATAAGTGGAAAAGGAAGGTAGAAAACCTGTCAAAGATGCCATATCCCTGACAACAGAATATCAATAGAATACCAACAATGGAAAAGAGAAAACATGGTGATGAAAAGAATGATGATGCAAGGACCAGACAGTGCAAATTCTACCATGATTGGAACAAGACAAGTGGTGGATCAGGTACATGTTTTCATGTCTTACTTGCAAAAAGTGGTCTAAATAAATTTTGGGTAGTTGATTCGGGGTATCAGATCATATGTCTGAAGATGTTAGTCTATTTCTAAGAATTGATAAAATCACTGAGAATTTGAATATTAAGATAGCAAATGGGTCTATTGCTAAAGTTGAAGGCATTGGTAGAATTAGAGAGCTAGAAAAATTAGTGGTAGAATATGCTTTATATGTTCCATCATTAAGTTGCAATATGTTATCATTGAATAAAATTACTAAGCATCAAGAGTTGTATTCTCATTAACTGAATGTGAATTTCTGTATTAGAGAGATAGGAAGAAGATTGGCAGTGCTAGGCTTAAAGGGGAATTATAACTACCAAGAAACAAAGCTATGAATGGAGAGAATTACAAAGTAGGTTCTATTTCAAGTGTTTAGAAGGAAAATGTTGTTAAATTATGACATTAAGACATCCTGATATGATGTACCTAGATTGATATTTCAAAATTTCGGTATTAATAAAATTAAAGATTCCTTCCGGTGTGAAAAATATCAAAGCATACTAGAAAAGTCTACTCAATGAGTGAATATAAACCCTCTAAGCCATTTACACTGATACACAGTGATGAAGGAGGACCCACTAAGGTTAGCAATATAACCGAATCAAGGTGGTTTGAGTCATTTGTGGATGATCACACCAGTTAACATGGGTGCATTTAATGAAAGAAAATATAGAAGTTGCTTATATATTCAGGAATTTTTTATTTTATTTTATTTTTTTCCATGATAAAAACTCAATTTCAGGCTGTTATTCAAATACTTGGACTGGATAATGAAAATGAGTATTTTAACAAGTGTTAGGAAATGGAGTATTTTAATAAGTGTTAAGGAAATTTTCTCAAAAAAGAAGGAATAATACACCGAAACACTTGCATTGGTACTCTGTAGACAAAAAGGTCTCTAGGAAAGAAAGAATAGACACTTTCTTGAGGTCGCAAGGCCATTATTGTTTCCCTATAATGTACCAAATCAATATTGGGAAGACGCAGTACTCACGGCTGCGAATTTGATCAATGGGACACCTTTTAGCTCTTCAAAAAGGAGTTAGAAGTTGTTGAAGTAATTATCCTACAGGAATTACATCTCATTTGAAAAACTAGGAGCAAGTTTCAAGCTTTTTTCTACCAAGCTAGTAGAGATAGAATTTTTAAAATAAACTCATGAAGCACTATAGGATTCAACATGGAGAAGAGCAGTAGAGGAGGAACTTACTGCATTGCAAAAAATGGAATTTGAATCTAACTGATCTTCCTCCAATAGGATCAAAATGGGCGTTTGAAGCAGGATTGAAAGATTCAAAGTATGGTTGGTAGCAAAAGGGTTCATGCACTCCTATCCTATGGTACACCATAAAACATTTGCTCCAGTACCAGAGTTGAACACTATCATAGTTCTATTGTCACTAGCTGCGAGTCTCGATTGCAGTATCCACCAACTAGATGTGAAATTTCTTAAATGGAGAGCTAAGGAGGAAGTATACTTGGATGTTCCTGTTGATATCTCAAGCATAAAGGTGACAAGTCTATAGGCTCAGGAAGTCTCTTTACAAACTAAAAGAGTCGCCTAGAGCATGGTTGGGTAATTTTACTAAGGTGGTTTTAAAGTTGGGATACAACTAGTGTAACTTAGATCATACTCTGTTTGTAAAAATTCTAAAGGATGGAAGAATGCAATTTTGATTGAAACACAATTTTGGGTGTGTATGTTGTTGACATTAACTCACAGAAATGCTGAAGCTGAAATCCAACTTATGAGGAATTACTTAGCAAAGTCCTTTGAGATAAAATATCTTGGGAATGTTAGATACTTCCTTAGCATGAAAGTAGAAAGAACAAAAGGAAGAATTATAGTAACTCAGAGGAAATATATACCGGAACTTTTAAGAGAAACAGAGATGCTAGGCTCTTCACCATGTGACACTCCTATCCTATGAACAGAACCTGAAATTTAAGGTTTAAACCAATAATATTCCAGTTGACAAAGGCAGATACCAAAGATTAGTAGGAAAATTTACTATTGTCTCTCACACAAGAATCACTTATTGATATTGTTATTGATCTTTAAGCTGGACCGGCACAAATCAGTTCCTATATAATATCTATTCTGCAGTAATTTTGGAGAATCAAGTAGTTACAATATACTTCCATAATACTTATATCGGGTTGCTAGCTGCAATGTTACAGGGTGCTAATTGTATTGCATCTTAGATGTATGCCTTTCTTCATAACTTGTATCAGGCTGATCTTTCCTACCTCAGAGGAGAGATATTGAAGGTTAGAAAAACCTATTATCCTGTCCCTCACCACACTCTATCAGCTCATCTTAAATTCTTCTCACTCAGCAATAGCTTCCCATCTGAAACCTGAAGTTCTCCAGTTCCTTCTCCAACAAATCTACACATTTTTCTTGTTTCTGGTCAGTCATTGCTCCCTAGGATTGTTCTAGGTCTAGTACAAAATTGGTACAGTAAGAAAAGAGGTAGAATCCGCAGGTTGTTGTTGATAAATTAAATTGAAGGGTTGAGAGAGAGAGCCCCGATCTATCTAGCCCTTGACTCCAAGAAATTATACTTCTATGGACCAAAAATAGTACCTTTCTCTCTTACTAACTACTAAAATTAACAGCCCAGCAATTAGAATTCTCCAAGCTATCCTCACAGTCACACTAATATCCAACTAAACCTCCTAGCTGAGTCTTGACACTTACAACATCAACAACCCCTTTCAACTACAAATTTTATAATAGGCTTCTTCCTTATAACATAAATTTATCACTCTTTTGGCAGCTGGTCAATAATTATATCACGTATCAAGAAGATTGTCTCTGCTTTTAATCACCTACACAAAAAATGCAATTCTCCCCTGGTGTGTACATTGGCAGCTAAATGAAACTCAAATTTAAACCATTCAAGTTGATGTTAGTGAAACAAGCTCTTTGGTCTCTTCAAGGAGTAATTACCAAAATACTTTTCATTGTGTAATGCCTTGGAATTTTCAATCAGCTTCATATGTTTCTGACATTGATACTTATAACATCAATTGCATACAAATTTGGTCATTACAGAAAACAAATCGTCAATATCGGACATATATGTATACTGGGTACATATAGAGACATGATACCATAATATCCAAAGGCCCTACTGAGCAGAACATGCTTACTAATAATTAGAAAACCTTGAAGCTAAACCCTAACATCCATTTTCTTAGAAAACCAAGTCCAGTTTGAAATTATACGATTTAAAACAGAATTTAAAAAATAAAATAATGCTTACTCGACTTTTCCTCAGTAGATTCTGGCTTAGCACAAGGGGTTTCTGCATCATTGACAAAGACACATTAGCCCTAGAATACATGACATGACAACTACAGAACTTTGAAAAACCTAATTTTAAGTCGTACTTTCATGAAAACCAAACTAACATATAAAAACCGATTGACCATGTACAATTTTTGATACAGGAGAGAAGTGAAGAAAAAGCAGAGACCTTTGTGTTTCTTGAAACAGAGCAGAGAACAACTGCAAGTAAAAGGAGAGTTGAACACGGAGTATGAATTGAAGGGAAGAACAGTGAAGAAGGATGATGAAGTGTGGAGAGCTTACTATGGAGAAAGACAAGATGGGCACTTGTACTTGGACACTGCCTCTTTGCAGACTTCACATTGCCGAGCAGGACCCATTCAACCTTTCCTTGATTTTGATTTCGATTATCTTCCAATTCTATTGTCGGAAGCCAAAACTCAGGTCCTGGGCGGGCTAAAAGACAGTTATGCTGTTTCGGTTAGGGATGGCAACCGGTTGGACCGATATACTCGGGTTTTCGCATCAGAGTGGTCATTTACAACATTAAAATTTAAAAAATAAATATAAAAAAACATATGAATTTGTTAAATTCTAAAATAAAAATAAATAATAATAAAATATTCACCGGTTTGTTTTTCACCAAATTTTCGTTTTGTCGTTAAAGCCGTCTGATTTACTCACGTTAGCTATTTGATAAGCACCCAAATAGTCGGAGACATTTTAGTCTTTTTAGTATATTTTTATTAGAAAATAAAATAATTTATTTTTTAAAAAATTTAATTCTTTTAATTTATAATAGTAATAAATACAGCAAGTAAGTGATTTATACCGCATTTATTTTTCAGCTATACCCTTAACCTAATTTAAAAAAGAACAAATTTTGTAGATTAATATGGTTGTTCGGTGAAGTAATAAATATATTGATTTTGGTGTATTGGGTTTAGTTTTCAAAGTAGAGTAGCTTTGACATGGACGCAAGGATGTGTTCCGCTTATTATGTTGCAACCCACAACATCCTTCGTTTGACAATTATATCTCCCAACGAATTCAACCATTTAAGAGAGAAGCAGAACACCGTGAACCCGACCCTAATGTATGGCTACAATATGAATAGATGTTAGAGATACTATTTCAACTGTATAGGAATAGCAATATGTTGAAGTCTGTCATGTAAAGTTAGTCTCAGAGTTACAGGTGAGTATAGAGATTTTGAAAATACAGATTTTGAAAATACAGGACCAAGAGGAATCAAGCAGGTAAGAATTTTCCCCGGTGAGTAATATATATTACCGTCTTTGACTTCAAAAGCTCTATTAAAACTTCCTAATAAACAAAATTTATTTGGAAAAGCAAATATTCTTTAACCACAAATACATAAACAAGAAAAAAAATCATCTAACAAACAGATATCTGCGTATTGGTAGAGAGTACAGGTAGTTTGTTTCTGTCCTCCAGTCAAATTGATCCCTTCTCACCTATCATGGTCTGACCATCATGGGTTAATTTCTTCAATGAAGTATGAGAATGCTTCAAGCACTTTATGAAAATCAAATAAAAAGTATAAAATTGAAATAATAGATGCGGTATTAATAAATTTACTGCGGTACTTAACCATCCCCTTTATTTATAAGTAGTTTCGGAATTATACTTTTACCCTTTTTATTTATACATCCATTTTGTTTATAGTAAAAAATAAATTTTAATTTTCTTTTATTATTTTAATGAAAAAAAAGAAAGAAAAAAAGAGAGTCAAATTTCGTGTTAAATTTTTGGAAGTATTTGCTGAATATCTAAATGAGAACAAATTGCCGATATATATCCTACTGAGCAAAGAGACAAACAAAAAGTCTTTCATCAGATTGTTTCAATCATGATCACAAGCCAGAATGGATAACTGCCTAATTGAGTTTATTGAACTCATAGCTTACATATGACAATAAGTGTGGGACTCTGTCGCAAGACATCTAAATGATATAGCAGCTATGTTTTCTTAGATACTTTGTTCACATGAATAACTATTTTTACGTTATTATCTTCCTTTTTTTGTTAAAGCAAGTTGAGAAGCATATGAATTTGACAATAAGAGTTTATTCACTTGGATCAGTTGCAAAGTTTAACAAAACGTTGACAGAATGCAGAGTTGCTTGTACTTCAAAGAGAAGTTTACCATTTTCTATTGCATACGGGAATTTCAAATATTCTCCCAGTCACAAACGCTCCGCAAAATCTACATATAATTTTACATGGATGCATTAAACTAGTAAAGTCAGGAAGATGCCTCTGAGTTTATCTATTTCCATGAATTTATATAACTGTTATTGTTTTAAATTTACTATGCTATTTTATAAAGTCATATGATCACTACTACATTTATGCGATGCGACGACGACTAAGAATGATATTTCAATAATAACATTTATGCCTCTTCACCCATTAACATATTATCATTTCCCATCCAATCCACCATCTAAACAAACTTGTTCGAATATGGTGACGACAACCCTCCAAATCAATCACAACTATAATATAAAGCCCTCCATCACATCTTAATGGGTAAACAACTTAAACCAAATAAAGCAGATATCATCAAGTGCCAAGACCTACTATAAAACTTTCCCAGTCCAACCTACCTTCTTTGCCAGAAATCATTCCATCCCATTAACTCCATAGAGGACAGAATTATAAATCACCCCTTTCCCCCTAATTCTAAACATCACATAACTCTAAACTCATCCCTCAAACCATCTTAACTCATCAAATCCCATCCTTTACCATGTAAAGAAAGCAACCTAAGACTGGAGATTCACATCTTACCATCTTCTCAGAAAATGATATAAAAGAAACAGAATTGAGGAATAACATCAGCAAACATTTAATACAGTTAGATTAGACTATAATGAAATTTTGGAACAAATTGGCAGGAATTGGTAATCTTCAGACAAATTGCTTCAGGAACTCAGTAGCTACCAACCTCCCCCGGGTGTTCATAGACATTTTTAACTCACTTATCTCTTTATCTATGTCCTGCAATTCAAGATATTTTTGGTTAATAATATTAGACAAACAATTATTTCCATTAGAAAGCAACAACTTATGTATATAAACATGTTGAGGGAAATGTTTTCTCTCCCAAATTAAGCAGCTCAGGAGAAGCAAAAACATCAATAAGACAGCTAAATGACTAGATTTCAGTTGACAAGTATTTACATGTTAAATTCATTATCAAATCATAACAAATAATTTTATTTGTCAAGGAAAAAATTGGTAAAGACTCATCAATAACAGGCTAATAGGCTATCAAGCAGGGGGGAAAAAGCATTGTCGGATTCAACAAACTCTCACCTCCATGAACTGCACAATAAAATCTATGAGCTTATGTTTCTGCATATCTTCACAATGGTAGTTTGTAATAAGAAAGCTAATGTCATACCCCTGCAATAACGTGATTGCCAAAGAACAAACATGTAAATAAAACGACACAAGAAAGTAGCTCATTTATACATAATAGAACAGGTGTCCTTGAACTTTTTGTATCAAGAGACAAGATTCAGAATTACAGGAAAAAGAAAATCAGAAACAGTTACAACTATAGTATGGCGGATTAAGGTATAAATGGCATATAGTTGAAAGGCAACAAAATAATGAAAACATAAGCAAGTAATACAGACTGGAATTTACATAAGCATTTCTAGCAAGTAAATTAATGTGAGAAAGGTCAATCCATTCAAGGATTCTCAAGAAAAATTCAGCATTCATCAGGTAAGATGTCAATTAAGCATGTTAAAGGCCAAACGCACAATAAGCAAAAATTTGGTTGAATTGAACCATGAAATCAATTGAAAAGCATACGTCAATTATAACTTAGAGATGATTTCAGACTCAAGAGAAAGCTGCAATTGCATGACTTTCTCCAGCAGCATCCAATATAAGTACTGCCTAATGTCAACTCCCCTACACGGAACCGCATACCTGTACTGGCTTTCTTCTCAAAACTTGAAATGCCTCTGCTCTCATAGACAAAAATCTCAGAAATTTTTTTGTCAGGATATTCTCAAGTTCATCTGCCTGCTTGACCTATACATAATACAATTACACACACAAGAAATTCAAAATAAGTTAATACAATATCAAATAAATGTTCAAATGATTTGTAGTGATGTCAACTATGTTTGTCATTGATGGAGAACATTTCCTTGATGTGTGATTTAAACCTGATAGACAAGAAGGTGAAACCCAAGAATTGTTACTATGAAAACACCTTCTCTTAGGCAACATGATATCTCATTTGGTTGCACCAGTTGCAGTTTGAATTTAATAAATAAATTTTAAAAAAGCAATCAACTGCTAGGGTCCTGAAAGTTGTAACCAAATAATATAACATCAACACTATCCAAACTATTTGAAGCAACAGCACTTAACTGGCATGGAAAGGTAAGCACTTAGTGATAATTTAGAAATACCTTCAGACTTATGCGAAGTGAGTTGATGGATGTCTCTATTAAGCATTTTTCAGCTTCATTTCTACATATCAAAATCTGCACAAATAGTAAAAGCAACTAAACCTATAAGGCAAGACTAGTAAAATTATAAATAGTAAGGAGTCCTACCAGGTACATTAATCACATGAGCAAAAGATAGAATATTCAATCAAAAATTTCATGCATAAATCTTCAGTATTAGATTGAACATGTATAAGGGGTATGACATGAAAATCCTGGATAGAAAAAGCATATCTTATCTATAACCAGATGTTAATCCAACATACAAAATGAGTTTAAAAAAAAAAAGGGAAGAAAATAGCAACCCAATTCATCACTTACAAGACACCTGTTATGTTAGAAATACAAAAATCAAAGCTACGAGGCTTTCTAAATCTAAAGAATGTACATGTTAACATCACTTATAAGTTATATGCATAACCAAAGATGTCGTTAATACTAAACGAAGATACATAAATCTAACTGAGATAAGAAGAAGATTCTCACAGGGTTCAACAGAAGTTCCTCACTGGTCCTGCAAAACAAAAGAGAGAATTCAGATCACTAGAGCACGACACTACCAGCAGTTGGAAGAATCACTTTCCTACAAGTTTACCATATAAATAAATGAATGAATAAGAAAAAGAAAATCACAGCGACAGGGACCACAACAAAGAGATGACTGAACAAGAGATATTCATACAACCAATATAGTACACAAAGAGAACAATCAGTAGTGAAGTAAAATTTCATCTTTGAAATAGAATTACAACTGGAATTTCAATTTCAGTTATAATCAAGTTAAATGAAGCAGGAAAGTGACATTAGATATTGAAAATCTCTACCATAAATCGTCAAATCCAATCAAACAAAATAAAATTCAAAAGTCCAGTAAAAATGGACACACTAAGCTCTCAAACACTCAATGGAACTATCAAACAACACGTTTCAAAAAAACAGAAGTCGTAAATCAATCAATCAATAAAAACACAAGAACCCTAATCCACACCGAAACTAATGATTTCAACAGATACAAATACAACCTCACATTAACTCTAAATAACAGTCTCTACCATAAATTTCAGTTTCGATCAAGTAACATGAAGGAAAAATTGAATTTGAAATGGAGTAAACGTACTTGAGTTCTACCTCGGGCTTATTATGCCTTTCGACTTCTTGACAAGGAAAATTCTGCGACAAGAGAAGAGAGGTGTTTATCAGATCAATCCAGGCATCGAGAAACGACATGGCAAAAGAAGAGAATATTCACCTGCAAACACAGTGCGGCGTCGAGAGTACTGCGAATACAACTCAAATACAAGCGCAATGAAGCCATCGTAGTGATGCTAATTGGTTCCTGAAGCGTTCGATTTTGAAGCAATTATGTGCTTTTGATTTCGAAAGATTTGGATGTTTGGTTTGTACAGACTGAGTTAAAAGAATCGCTTCATATGATTTTGGAGTAACTTTGAAGACCGGGTCATTTTGAGGACGACCAATTAAAACAATTTTTATAATATGATTTTCTTTTTTCCCTTTCACAAAGTTAAATATGTTTAAAGTGCTCTACGATTTCAAAGCTAAATTAACTGATTTTCAAGTGTTCCAGCTTCCAAATTTACGCATTTACGATTATTTGTTATGGGATGCTCTATAACTTTGTGCTGTATTCACTTCATTACATGTAAACATACAAGATAATGAAATATGTAATATGGAATTTAAGTTTGGTAGTTCTCCAAACAAAATTGAAAATAAGATTCCATATTAGTATTTTGGGTTTCATAATCATATATTATACTGTAGATATTACACAAAATTGAAAAGCCCCTTCATCTCCAAGGTCCCGCCAACCAGACCAATAAAAATGCTAGTACTACAACACACACAGCAACTAAGCAGAAAAGAAAAACAGACTCACACATCTAACATACCACCTCAGCCAAAATTACACAGAATCAAAAAATTCAAGATCCTCCCTAAAGTTCCTAGCGTCTAGGCTAGTACTCTTTCAAGAGTAAAGCAAGCAATCACTTGTTGAAAAAGACTGGCCTGTTCACATCTCAACATCTGACTCGTCCAGTGCTTCTATGTACAATTCAAAATCCTCAGAACTCCATCGGCAAATTAGGTGGAGTTTGAATGTGGCCATCTTGATCCCCAATAATCTCTGTCAACAACATAAATACAAGGATAAGATGGAGATGTTGCTGTTATGTTCATGGTATACATTGGGACAAAATGTTCACCAGTTTCACATCTTACAATCTTCTCGAACAATGATATAAATGAATAAAAGTTGAGGAATAACATTTCTCACGTAAGTCTCAGTCTAGGGTGTTATGATATGGTGACATGAATAATCAAACTATGAGATCAGGACAAACCAGTATGCGAGAAGACTCGGGAGATATAGGTTTTCCTTCTTCACACACAACAAAGTCAGAAATAAGTTCCACCACTCCTGTCCAACATGAAAGGAACTAATGTCAACACTAGCCCTTTCCTTCTCATGTCATGTATAAAAGGTAACAAACAAAAAGCATGGATCAACCTTTGTTTAGCCTAACAGGCAATCCTTGTTTCCGCAAGAAGGGTTCCATCTCGTGTGTGAACTGTTCTAAAGGACCTTTCTCAAGCTCCACCTTAAAAATTAGAGATAAAGAAATAAGTTATAATCTAGATAATGCAAAGTACTAATACATACTCAGAAGACAGAGATCTTTATAGGCAACACAAACATAAGCAAATACAAAAGAACCAGGTTAACAGCACATACAAACAATACATTACTACCAATTCATGAATTACTTTTAGAAAAGAAAAATGCAGCTTTATTTCAAAATGGCATGTATGTATATTTCACTAACCTTTTCAGTAGCAGTGGATCCAGTCCTAGCAAAATCATAATCTTCATATTTATTGAAGATGCTGCAAAATCAAAATAAAGAGAAAAATTACAATCAACAACTATTACAGTACACATTCCCAGAGCTCTTAATAATCAGAAAGACTATGATGATGCTGCAATATAACCAATTAAGGATCTCATACGTGAGTTTCTTTAAATCATCATTCAATAATTTATGAAGGACAATTTATACTCGGTTTTCAATTCACTTTAGGATCGTCAATGTCACATAACAAAGCCCATTTTATTACCTCTCTACCTCATCTTTCGGCATATTCGTCAGAAACAGACCAGAGTCCCCACGAAGAAGCTGCCCACGATACAAGTATGAAAGGGGATTCAATAAATATCAGTCTAACAATCATGAAAACAACTTCAAATAAAACAATTTTTTTAAAAAAAAAAATGGTTACCTTAGAAACTTTGTGAAGGCCAGGCCTAATCTCATCAGAAACAGATCGACCAAGCGCAACTTGCATAACTTTGTTCGAACCAAGAAAAAATCTGACAAAAAATCGATTTCGTTAAAATATATATATTTTTTTTAATGAAAGCATTGATACAAGATACAGGGTCGAGGGAGAGAGAGATAGATACCTGCTAGTTGGCTTGAGCTGCTCTCTGAACTCCTTGAACTTAAGATTTCTCATATTCTCGAAAGAGAAGACGTAGATGGAACTATATTTCTCCACAGCATCTCTAATTGAATTCACTATCGCTTCTTTGTGCTCTCTTCCTTTCTTCTTGGTCTTCGACAAGGTGACGGCTCTATCTCGCTTCGACTTCGGCATGACGAGATGATGATTCTGGGTTTAGGGTTTATGAGGACGGCGAACACTCTGCAAATTGGTTTTCCTTTCGAAACTGTTGAATCTCTCTTTTTATATTAGAATAGATGAGTAATTTCAGTGATGTCCCTGACATTCAGGGAATCTTCAATTTACCCCTCCAATTTTACAATTTTACAAAGATAAGTAATTCTAGCCTGTAAATATTTTTTATATCAAAATTTTAATTAATCGTTAAATTAAATAGTAGTTAGATTAAAATTTAAATTAGTCATTGAATTAGAAGTTTGATATTAATTTTAATTTTTAAATTAGTTGGTAGATATAAAATTACTAAAATTTATTATAAATATAAATGCAATTAAAAGATAATGATATAATTAATTATAAAAAAAATAATAAAGTAAATTATAATTAGCGTTTGTATTGAAAGTTATTTCTGATAATTTTTACAAACACTAATTTAAACATTGTTATCAAACTCATGATCTTTTAAAAGTTAATTTAGAATCCAAATGTTATTTGAAAATGTTAATTGAAAATCTTTTTCAAACACATATTTGGAGTTTTTTTTTTTGGTCGGATTTTCAATTAGTTGATAAATTAGTGTTTCGAGCTGATGACGCTCAAAATTGAGAAAGTTTTAAAATGAACTGAATTGCTACCTATATCACAAATGTGCACATTATTTTTAGGAGACTTAATAACTCTAAAGTTAAGTGTGCTTGACTTAGAGGAAACTTATGATGGGTGATCTTCAGGAAAGTTTATCTGAAAAATATGCGAACGAGGATAAAGCATGTTCGAAATCGTAGTGTTGGTTCATGTGACTATTGGTCAACCTTAAACCCGGTCAAGTAATGATGTGGTCACCGCGCCTCGGATCATTCAATGGTGGAGGGTCGGATGTTACAAATGGTATCAAAGCAATTCTACGATCGATGTGCGTCTATGGACGAAAGAGCTCTGGGCAATCATTTAGGTTAAAATGAATTGAATTGCTACTCATATCACCAGTGTGCACATTATTTTTTTTTTCTAAAGTCCGAAACTTGAGAACTCTAAAGTTAAACGTGCTCGACTTAAAGCAATCTTATGATATGATGGTTTACCTTCCTAGAATTTTGCCTGAGAAACATGCGAGTGGGGACAAAACATGCTGGAAAGTGCAGTGGTGGTCTGCGGGGCTAATGGCCAGCATTAAGACCAGCCAGGTAATGATGTGGCGCCCCGTCACCGCGCCTCGATTCATTTGAAAACAGAGAATCTGACGATACATATAATTTGGTGTTAATGATGAATTATGTATTTAATTGATCTACAACCGGGGGAAATAATGGATTAGAACATACTTATACACGGTTTCCCTCATTTTAAAACAAAAAATCAATTATTAAAATAGTCTTTGATTATTGTTTCTTCATTATTTTTTACGTATAAAATGTTTGATATACTTTAATATAGAGCTAAAATAGATAATATATGTATAGTTGTTCTTTTTTTAATACTTACTATTCAAACAAGGTTAATTTCTTGAGTATTTTGGTTTTACAATATCATGATGTAAATATCAATATCTCTTCCCTTCAAGTATAGGTGATATCAATCACATGCAATATGGTAAATCTTAAATTCTTAGTAATAAGCAATAATCTAATTATTCATGAGCTAAAAGAGGACTAACAACAACCATTTAGGTTGATTTTATTTTTTGAAAAAAGAATGTGGTTGATATTCCAGTGTAAAAAAATGTAACATGAAGTTGTTGGCTAACTAAAATGGCGAAACAATTTATCTTAACAATCATTTACTTAGATGTGTAAGGAAAATACAGATGATGTGGGACAACTACTTAGTTCTAAAAATACTAAATAAGGGAAACTAGAATCGTACATGACTTGGTTTAATTAAGAGCTTTGTTGCAATGATTTAGCTAGTATGTTGGTATTGAATATGGATAATGCTTCATCTGATACTAGAATGATCCCTCTCATCTTTACGATAAGAAGCTGTTTGTTGGTTTTCTTATCTATAGTCCAAACTTATTTCATGTGCGACTCATGTATTGAATTTGACTGTGAGACAAAAGTTAGATGTGATTAAGTCAACTATAGATAATATTCGAGATAATGTTATAGATAATATTTGAGATGATATTACTTATTGGACAAGAACCCTTAAAAGAAATGAGAGGTTTTTTGAAACCTTCCGTCAATTGAATATAGATTATTCTAAGAAAATGGCACTTGATTGCGAAATAATATGGAAATTTACTTACATGATACTTCGCAAAACTTTTGCTTATAAACCTGTTTTTCCTCGCTTAATGATGTTTTTTCGAAATATTTTTAAAAAGTGGATGCAAAAATAAAAACACCATTTGAATTTATGTGAAACTATATTTGTACTTATTTTATAGTAATTTGATCATGTTTTTACTCATGGGAGATTTGTATTTTAAATATTCGCGATTTTTTAGAGATTGTTTTAGTTAGACAGGTGATCTTATGTTTGGAGACTGATTTAGATGATGATATATATTATACACAAAGTCTTGGGTGTTTCTGAAATACAATAAATTATTGTGTTTCATATCTTTCACATGCGCGATTTTTTTTTTTTTTTAAAAAAAGAAACATATCTTTCTTCTCTCTCTTCAACCTATTACTCTTTCTCTCTCTCCTTAAAAATTGAAAATTTCTCTTTCTATTCTTTACTTAATTTCTATTTCTCCTTTATTTTTCTCTTTGATTTTATTATTTACTTATGTTATTTATGGATTCATCTATATTATCAACGTCTTTTGATGTCGATAAAAGTAAAAAACAAAAAGATTTTGTTAAATCTTCTTTTCAACCTGTTTCTTCTACGAACAATCAACAGAAAGAAGTCGTTATTGAATCTCAGGTACAATTAGCATCTCAACATATACATATAAGAATTGCACAGACACAGATACATAAATCACAGACACAAATAATAACCTCGCAGACACAAATAATAACCACACAAGTACAATTAGCATCTCAACAGATACATACAATAATTACACATACACAGATACATATAGCACAGACACAGTAATAACGTCGCAGGCACAAAAAATAATCATACGGGTACATATATTAATCGCACATACACAGATACATATATGACACGCACACAAATAAATTAACAGACACAGATACACATATGCATAGATAATAACTTGGCAGACACAAACAATAACCATACAGCTACAATCAAGCATTTGTATGTTATGATTTCATACGTGTGAAACTTGTAACACTATAAGATAATGTGTTACATGTAACACCTAAGGCGATCTCTATATTATAATGACACCTTTAAAGTTAACTTGATGATATATGTTGTTGATTGTGATACTTTTTTATTAAAATTTTCAGCGTATGTTTTAAATATTTTATGTAATGAAATTAGGTTGTTTAATTATAATTTTCAGTAGGATACTATAATAACATGGTTGTCGTCACTTTGTTTTCGAATCGACCTGTAAATCTAACTAGAACTTGTATGGAAAAGTGAGATTTGAACTTGTTAAACCCGTAATAAATTCGGATCAACTTAGGACTCGAAAAAACCTATCGAGATTAAATTAAGTATATTCTAATCCACTTGAATTCGACTCGTTACCATATGTTAAGAAGACATAACTCACCCCAAAAGAGCCCTCAAGGGGTGAGGATTGCCTCAATCATTATATACAAGCTATTAGCCATTTAGTTAAGCAATGTGAGATTTCACACGTCCCCTTCACGCCCAACATACGGGCGTGGAGTCAACGGGTTATTCCCAAGCGACCCATAATAAGGCTCATCCATCTACACACGTCCAGGCCAGCTCTGATACCATGTTAAGAAGACCTAATTCACCCCAAAAGAGCCCTCAAGGGGTGAGGATTGTCTCAATCATTATACAGAAGCTATTAGCCCTTTAGTTAAGCAATGTGGGATTTCACACCATACCAATTGAAACCTCCAAATATACCTCTAGTCTATCTAATTTTAATAAGTGAGTGGATTTGATTGCAACTAGTTATGACAATTTTGGACACGACAAGACAGGTCAACACGACATGAACCCGTTTATTATGAGTTCGGATTGAGCCTAAATGGATTGGGTCGACACGATATGAACACGCCAACTCGTTTAAGTTTATTTTTTTTATTATTATTTATAATATTATTTATTTTTAGTTTAATGTAATTCAATGTTAAATTACATAAATTACTAGAACTTGTATGGAAAAGTGAGATTTGGACTCGTTAAACCCATAATAAATTCGGATCAACTTAGGACTCGAAAAAACCTATCGAGTTTAAATTCAAGTATATTCTAATCCACTTAAATTCGACTCGTTACCATACCAATTGAAACCTCCAAATTTACCTCTAATCTATTTAATTTTAATAAGTGAGTGGATTTGATTGCACGTAGAGATGGTAATTTGGGACACTACACGACGGGTCAACACAATATGAACCCGTTTATTATGGGTTCGGGTCGAGTCTAAATGGGTTGGGTCGACACGATATGAACATGTCAGCCCGTTTAAATTTATTTTTTTAATTTTTATTATTTATAATATTATTTATTTTTAATTTAATGTAATTCAATGTTAAATGTATCATAATTAAATCTTGTAGTGTAATCAATTACATATTAAAATATAAAATTTCATTACTCATAAGATTATGTCTAATTCTTTTAAATAAATGAATTAAACGGGTCAAACTTGTCAACCTGTGGATTGGGCCGTTTATTAATTGGGTCGAGTTCGGGTTTAAGTCAACACGACACGACAATCTGAATTGCCACCTCTAATTGTGGGGTATAATTATTATTTTGAGTACATTGGATTTCTAGGCCATGAAAAGTTTACTATACAATTATAGGCCACTTTTGAAAAGTTTGCAAAATTAAACTTTGATTTTCACTCTATAGGCCAATCACAGCTGTGAGCGTAATTCACAGACTGTGAGTATAATTCACAGCATCTGTGAATTGTAAAGTTTCAGGGATATTTTGGAAAACATGGCCTATGGAGTGAAAACTAAACTTTTAAAAGTCTGTTTTTGTATGTTTTTTAAAACAGACCTATAATTATATTTTAAACTTTAAAAAACCCATTTCTTAGAATTTTCACTAGTATTTTTATTAAAATATACTATATTACTTTATAATTTAAATTAACAAGGGATCTCAGGGTAATTTATACTCGTTAGTAAAGATGAGAATACGGGTGAAGAAGGTGACTTGATCCCAAAGCCAAACATCGTATTTTTAAATCTCTCTGAATCGAAGAAGCAGCAGTAGAAACGAAGTCATGGGTCAAGGTACACCAGGCGGACTAAACCGACAAGGGCAGGGCGGAGACCGAAAGGGGGACGGTGGTGATAAGAAGGACAAGAAGTTCGAGCCGGCAGCCCCTCCGGCTCGTGTAGGTCGGAAGCAGCGGAAACAAAAGGGACCGGAGGCGGCTGCTCGTTTACCGACGGTAACACCTCTTACTAAGTGCAAGCTTAGGCTTTTAAAGATGGAGAGAATAAAGGACTATCTTCTAATGGAGGAGGAGTTTGTCGCGAATCAAGAGAGGCTGAAACCGCAGGAAGAGAAGGCAGAGGAAGATCGGTCGAAGGTCGACGATCTCAGAGGCTCTCCCATGAGTGTCGGAAATTTAGAGGAGCTAATTGACGAGAATCACGCCATTGTTTCTTCCTCTGTTGGTCCTGAGTATTACGTCGGAATTTTGTCTTTTGTTGATAAAGATCAGCTTGAGCCTGGCTGCGCCATTCTGATGCACAACAAGGTATTCTTCGCATTTATGCCCTTTTCAATTTATTGAAGTTAGGGTTTTGAGTTATGCCCGCGTAGTTAAGGTTAGGTTTAGAAACCGTTTTCTTCATTTGCTTTATAACTTTAGTGCCAATTTATACTTATGTAGCTCCTTCAAATTAATTTTATTGGTATGCACTACTTAAATTAAAGAACGGCTATTCTTCAGGTTCTATCTGTTGTTGGTCTTTTACAAGATGAAGTTGATCCGATGGTCTCTGTGATGAAAGTTGAAAAGGCTCCGTTGGAATCTTATGCTGACATTGGAGGTTTAGATGCCCAGATACAGGAGATCAAAGAAGCTGTTGAACTCCCACTTACTCATCCTGAGCTATATGAGGACATTGGTATCAAACCTCCCAAGGGAGTCATATTGTATGGAGAGCCTGGCACTGGGAAGACTCTCCTTGCAAAGGTGAGTTCAATGTTGCTTTGACAATTGGTCTCTTGTCTTGACATTAACAGTGTTGAGTTCAATGTTGCTTTGACAATTAGTCTCTTGTCTTGACATTAACAGTGTTTAGTAATTTGTATGTGTTGTTCTAGTATCTCGATATGAAAGAATTCTTTAGTTTAAAATATTGGATAACTTGTTCCACCTCAGTTGAAAGAATTAATTGAGATACTATATTGAAACTTCTATTATTCTGTTGATCTTTGATTTTGGTGGCATTGGTTTAACATACAGTTGAAGATTGGTTTAATTGTAGCATTAGTCTGTTCATGAAGCTTTCTACCTGTTTAAAAAGAAAAGATGCGTATTCTATGGATAAGTCTGCCTCTTTACAACCACCTAGCAACAACTTGTGTTTTTGTGAAGCTAATATTTTCCTATTAAAAAGATAGGGTATAGATACACTCAGTAACTGGTAACCACTTCACTCTCTCATAATGTATGTGGAACCATTTCATTCTTCAAACAGTTTTTTTTTGCATTTCTTGCAATTTGAATTGTTGTCAACTTTGGCCTACTTTTGGACATGCCAAATGATTAATAAGCATTTGTTTCTTTCTTCTACTTTCTGTTCTGATGTAAGTGTATTAGTTTATAGGGTAGAACTTAATGATGACCATAAATATCTGCTTGTCTGTTGTTTGTTACCTGACATAAAGAGATTTTATCAATTTGGAAGAGTATCATTCTGTTGCTTACTTTGGTTGACACAGTTAAGATTATTTACTGATTGCTTTTGCTTCTTTATATATATATATATAAAAATTTATTAATAAACAAGCCATTAATATAATCAGGTTGATAAGTTGCAGAAAATAGAAAGCTAAAATGATGGTTGAAAAGTTGCCTTCGTAATAGTTTGCTTGTTGTCAGGATAATTTCATATATGTTTTTTTCAGGCTGTGGCAAATTCAACTTCTGCAACTTTCTTGCGAGTTGTTGGGAGTGAGTTAATTCAGAAGTACCTGGGAGACGGACCAAAGCTAGTAAGGGAACTTTTCAGAGTTGCTGATGATCTTTCTCCTTCAATTGTCTTCATTGATGAAATAGATGCAGTTGGTACAAAGAGGTAAGTTGATGAACTTTGATCAGCTGATACTATTCTTCATCCTTACTTTTATTTTCATTTATTTAATTTTTTTTGGGTTCATCAAATAATTTTTATCCTACAGGTACGATGCCCACTCAGGTGGTGAACGTGAAATTCAGAGGACCATGTTGGAATTGTTGAATCAATTAGATGGCTTTGATTCAAGAGGAGACGTGAAAGTGATTCTTGCAACTAACAGAATTGAAAGTCTTGATCCGGCTTTGCTTCGTCCTGGTCGAATAGATCGGAAAATTGAGTTTCCCCTTCCTGATATCAAGACAAGGAGACGGATTTTCCAGGTACTTGAGGCATTCCGTTGGTTTTCATAAAGCAGAGGAATAAAATGGTTTATCATTTATTTATTTATTATTGTGGGTTGATCTTTCTTAATTGTATAAATATTGCAGATTCACACATCAAGGATGACCTTGGCTGATGATGTCAATTTGGAAGAATTTGTTATGACCAAAGATGAGTTCTCTGGAGCTGATATAAAGGCTATATGTACTGAAGCTGGATTACTTGCCTTGAGAGAGCGGCGAATGAAGGTAAACTTTCTATTAGTTTTTAAATTGACATGCAGGTGTGAGCATATTCAGGTTAGGTTGGGTTGAAAATCTTCAACCCAGCCTGATGATACCTAATCAACTTATTTTACTCAATGCATTCCTAGTCAGATTTGGTTAATTACTTGACATAAATTGAGTTGAAATTTTAGGTTAAAGATATCGTATTTAAGACTACACATTCGAAAATTTGATTAGTCAACCCTTAATACATGACAACATTGAAAACTTAAATTATAGAAGTTGGAAATGATAGGGAGAATGATGCAACAGAATATTCAGGAGAAAAAGCTTTTTACTATCATATAAAAGACTAGACTTTCAAATATTTGATTAGTTCGCCCTTAATAAGTGACAACATTGAAAACTTAAATATTATAGAAGTTGGAAATTATAGGGAGAATGATTGTAACAGAATCTTCAGGAGAAAAAGCTTTTTACTATCATATAAAAGACTAGACTTTCAAATATTTGATTAGTTCGCCCTTAATAAGTGACAGCATTAAAAAGTTAAATTATAGAAGTTGAAAAGTGTGATAGGGAGAATGATGTAACAGAATATTCAGGAGAAAAAGCTTTAAATTGGGTAAGGCTTTATGTATATAAGGAGTTGGATGGGACTAGGTAACTGTGGTGGAACTCAACCCAACCCAATCCGAAAACTGCTCACCCACTGAATTGTTTGAACTTTTCAACCCTACTGACTAGTTTGGCTACAAAGCTGTTTGTTATGTTGAAATAAATTCTGTCCACTTTCATAGTTTGAATAGATTGAATTTATTTCATTCTATGAATTTTAGTTTCTTTGCTTATGAAGTATTGGGACTCTAAAAGCATAGCAAAATTTCTGTTAAGAATGAGTTAAGCAGCCAGTTGATTAGAATACTGATAGACAAACTAAGAGGTCCACCCAGTGTCTGCATACGCAATACTCCTGTAATTCCAATTTTCTTTTCAAGTAGTTCTCCATTTAAGGATGAAAGTGGAACAGCCATTTTACTCCAGACATTGACTAAACTGGAAGCTGCAGTTAATACAAACTTGAGCTGTTGCATAACATTAGATGGAGTCCATTGCTTTCTTTGATTTTATCGTTTCTCCCTTGGATCACTGGATAAAAAACAACATCACATGTTCTGTTGAGAATGAGTTTAAGCAAAACCGAGAGGTCTATCCACTTTGTCCTAAAACTCATTTTTGTATCTAACTTTATGGAAGTATTGAATTTAAACATGGAAATTCAGGCATCTGGCTTATCTGGGAAGAATTAGTATACTATAGCGTCACTTGAGCTGTTGGTGCTGTAACGGTGTTGATGACTTGTTGCGTTTTGTTGTGGTTCAGGTTACTCATGCAGATTTTAAGAAAGCGAAGGAGAAGGTGATGTTCAAGAAGAAAGAAGGTGTACCAGAAGGACTTTATATGTAAAGAAGTTGATTTTCTTTAAGAAAAGTATGCTGTGCTCTTAAGCTTACACAAATACGTCGAGACCTGTTCTTTTAGCAATGCTGGTTTTTCAAGAAATTTTCGCTTCCATTATGCGAGCCGAAAAAGTCAAAAGGACGTACTTGTATTTTGCATTTTCCTAGAAATTGATTATTGTTTGGGGAGAAAACGACAAACCGGGATCCATAAGCCAACCAAAATTATAAATTAATTATATCTGGTAGTGGGCCGTTGACCGGTCCAATCAAGTACTCTCAAGCCCAAGCACAATAAGAATCATGTCCAATCTCATTCCTTCTGACGACCCGTTAATCGACTGGTGTTCAACTGGTCAGATCCGCACCATCAAATTTTGCAGAGGTTTTCGTGGGATTTCGACAGTTCCGTTTGGCGGTCTTTCTGAGTTTCTAAGGTTCTCGTAGTTGGATTAAATTTTATCTTATGAAATCTCGATTATCCTGTGAATTTCAACTATTGATTCCTTCCGATCCTGATAACGATCATTGTTCTGCACTTTTGGCTCAAATTAACTTCTTGACTGCTGTCATTCAAACAGAATCACATATTTTGTGGATTGGATGAATATAAGAAGAAAAGAGCAATAGAAAACTGGCCATCCATTTATATGGGACAACGCAATGTAGTGTTTGGTTGGAGCGGTCATTTTAAATCTAACGCTGAATTGGCGCATTTCTTGGAGATGACCTTAGCAGCTTAAAGATCTTCTTTGAGCGGTCATTTTAAATCCAACGTTGAATTGACGTATTCTTTGTAGACGACCTTAGCAGCTTAAAGATGCATCCTCTTTGAATTCTTTGTGTATCTGCTGATTAAATTTACTGTATATTATTACATTTGGCCGTGTTGCTGTCAAGTATATTAAGCTTCCGAACTTTTTCTTTTATCATGTTTGAAAACTTCAAACCGTTAGTAGGAATAGTTATTGGATTACACTCTTTTCTATTGGTATGTTTGTTTGAGTTAAAGTTTTTGATGTTTAAGAACCTTGTTGAGCTCATTACACTACCTCTGTTGTTTTACTTGTTATAGGTAGACCACTTTATGTAGTGTTATAAGTCTAATTATAGGCCGCTGGTTCATTGGTTTATTTAAAATCCCAAAACGAACTATCTAAAAACAAAACCACACCGTATGTTTTGGATTTAGGGTGATTTTATAAATGTTTTCAAAATCGGTGGTTAAAAAAGCGGAATTTTTAAAAAATAATCCATTCTATATCAAATATTTTACTATCTCAAAATATATTACCTCCCCACAATAGCTTTCTCTTAGTTTTGAAATAAGGTATGAAATTCTTCCACCTGATCAATCTTTAAACATTTCGAAATCTAGTCTGGACAAAATGGAAATATGGGGTCTTGGAAGATGCAGCAAGGTGGGATACCTAAGTTCACGGTCATGCACATAGGTCGCTGTTTATGTGATTTCCTTGGCCAGTTGGTATCATGAATTTAAACCTTATAATAATAGAGTTTGGAGGTGGTTGTTAACATCATAAATGCTGGATCAGAGTTAGCTGTAGACCACACAAGACGGCTTTAATTCACAACAGCAGATGGACACCATGCATCCAATTTCGACACATCTCGATTAATATCGCGCACTCCGACAGACCTACCTCTTTATTATGACAATTTATTATTTTCTTGGTTGCACAAACCAGATCACCACTTAGATTATCACTAAAAAAAATCTTATTGTTTTAAGATGATTTGGTCAAAGCATAGATTGAGTTAGAGAGTAACTGTTTGCTTATTTGGAAAATCATTTTCTAATATAAAATGGAAAACTGACTAACTACATGTATAACTCATTAATTAGCGGAGATGAGAAAACGGTTAACTAAACCCTCATATATAAAGCATACATACATATGATATGATGCGCTCACAACAGAGTGAAGAAGGTCTAAAGAAAAATGGCTAAATCACCAGAAGAAGAGCACCCGCAAAAGGCTTTTGGTTGGGCGGCTAGAGACAATTTTGGTGCACTTTCGCCTTTCAATTTCTCTAGAAGGTACTACACTTCCATATTTAGATTTCAAAGTATGTGATCTAATGGTATACTAAGATTTTGTTAACGATCTGGCAGAAATCCCGGTGAAGATGATGTAGCAATCAAAATTCAATATTGTGGTGTTTGTCATTCAGATTTGCACACGGCCAAGAATGAATGGGGTGCCACTATGTACCCTTGTGTCCCAGGGTATCGCCATTTTCCCATTTTCGCCTTAACTAACTCTGTACACAAAATATTTCTTAACATTTGATCAAAATCTTCTTTAGGCATGAAATCGTGGGTTCTGTCACAGCAGTGGGGGGTAATGTGAAGAAATTCAAAGTAGGCGACAATGTTGGTGTTGGTGTTTTGGTGAATTCTTGCAAGAAATGCAAAACCTGTGAGCAAGGCTTGGAGAATTACTGCTGTCAGGCTGTATTTACTTATAATAGTTTCGATGCTGATGGGACAAAAACTTATGGTGGCTATTCCGATATTGTTGTTGTCGATCAAAACTTTGTGCTCAGCATTCCTGAGAAATTGCCTCTTGATGCTGCTGCGCCGCTTTTGTGCGCTGGGATTACTGTTTATAGCCCTATGATGTACTATGGAATGAATAAACCTGGTTTGCATTTGGGCGTAGCTGGACTTGGCGGCCTTGGTCATGTTGCTGTTAAAATTGGCAAGGCTCTTGGATTGAAAGTTACTGTCATAAGCTCGTCTCCTAGGAAGGAGAGCGAAGCAATTGATAGACTTGGTGCTGATTGTTTTCTCCCTAGCAGTGATATTAAGAAGTTTGAGGTATTATCTCTTTCGATGGCTAAATTACTGGTTTTTGTGTTGTTGTAGTTATTGTAATATGTGTTGATATAACACAGGCAGCTATGTGCACAATGGATTTTGTCATTGACACTATATCAGCAGTTCATTCCCTGGCTCCATTACTCAGCTTGTTAAACGTAAATGGAAAGCTTGTGACTGTTGGATTACCCGAAAAGCCTCTGGAGCTGCCTATTTTCCCTCTAGTTCTTGGTAAGTTATTTGATTACTAGTGTCCTGCCTGCATACAAGTTTAGATGTGAATTGTGCGCGAATAAATGGATTGACAGGGCGGAGGCTTATTGGAGGGAGTAACATTGGGGGGCTGCAGGAGACACAGGAGATGCTGGACTTCTGTGCCAAGCACAACATTACTGCAGACATTGAGCTGATCCGAATGGATGAAATCAACACTGCTATGGAAAGGCTTGTGAAATCTGATGTCAGGTATCGGTTTGTGATTGATATTGGAAATTCTTTGTCCAAGTAATGATCTCAATGCCAGAGTTTTCATAGACTACTTTTATCGGAATGATACAGTGACCATCATAAGCTGTATTGTTGTTCTGTAGCCTAGGTGTTGAAATAAGTTGAGTTTATATGTGATCAAAGTAGCAACTTTGCTTCTTTGCAGATATAAGTTTGGCAAACTGGAAAATTTATCTTGTTGGTATATTATGCTACATGTGAACTAATTGGTCTGCTTATTTTTATTATGTTACTTGCTCCATCAATTTTCATTCTTGTGTGTGAAATATGATACAGAAATATGTCTTAACTTGATAGGTGACTTACTTTTAGATTAGTATTTAGTTGTGGATTTTAGATTAGTTTTTAGATATTCAACAATAAAAAAAAATTAGAATTGGATAAGTGATCTATTCTTAAATTCATATAATTCTCGCTCCTTCTGGATGGGAAAATGATGATACAATTTTTATATTTTGTTAAGCATTTCTACCCCATTTTCATATGTGGGTTGGTTTGAAGCAAACGTCACGTGCTTTGTTTGGTTCTTGAATTCAATTTTATCAAAGTTTTTATTTTATTTTATTATATATTTTTGTTTTAATTGTTGGAATTTTCTCTTTCTATGCAGCTGATATTGTGATTATTTAGAATATATTTTTAATTAATTAAAGGGATAGTTTTAAAAATTCCCACATATTTTTATGTTTATTCCCATTTTACTATTTCAAATTATTATTTTTATTTTTTAAATTATTACTTTTCCATCTGATGTTAGAAATAATAATCATGTAATCTAAATTATCACTATTACAAGACTATTAGGACTATTATTTTCAAATTACTATCTCAAAATCATATCTCCAAGTCCTGAATTTAAGTATCGTGCCATGCTTTTGGTGTGTTTTGCTAATTTGAATTTTCATAAAAGAATGAAATGCGTTGAAGTCGATTCTGATTCTATACAAGAAGCACAATTACTTTTCCAACGGACACATGATATATTTATATATATATTTACTAAAATGCTTTTTAGACCTTCACTTTAATTTATGATTGATAAATTGATATTTATTGATTTTTCTTCATGTTTTAAAAGAGATGTTATAATTGGTCAAAATTAATTATTTATAATAAAAAATAATTGATTATAATTAATTAAATTAAAATTAGCAGTTAATTAAATGTAAATGGTAAAACATCTTTTATATATATATATAGTAAATCATTGAAAGAAATCATTAAAAAAGATTAACAAAAATTAGTGAAAGTGTAAAAAAGTAAAAATATATAAATAGTAAATCATTGAGAAAAAATCATTTAAAAAATTAACAAAAATTAATAAAAGTGTGGAAAAGTAGAAACCAGTTCAAGAAAAGAAAATCATAAAAATAAATAAACAAACAGCATAGGCATTTTATTATGGATCCAATTTCATATCTACTTGTCCCACTTCAATTTCAACCTAAATTCCTTATGCTTATGGTTAAACGAATATATTCCATCTTCCTTCATCAACCAACGACAATAATCATTCAAATTTAAACCACAATTATCTGTCAAAAACTTCTGTGAAACTTTAAAAACATAAACTAGTTTATGGCCACCGGACCACCGCATCTCGCAGTCGAAATGTGTTGTTCCCCAGAAATCAACTCGAAAACTCCATGAGTATTCCTGACCCACCGGGACCTGTCGGAGTCCTAAATCATCATCTCCCGATTTGCAATGGACTTGCAGACTCTCATTTTTGAAACCATTTACCAGGTATTCTGTATACTTGTTGAAGAATAACGATTCTACCATGTGTGATTGACTCAGACAAACTGATATAATGAGAAGTAGACTCAGATACACAGATTGTGATATGTGTGATTGCATGTTTTCTTTTCTTTTGTGATGGAACATCAACATTAATGGACCATTTATTTGAGGTATAAAGGAAGGTGATTGTTGACCCTTAATTAATTTTTGTCAGTTTGGATCTCTGCATTTATTTATTTTTAGATTTACTTCCATTCTGATTTTTTTTTCTTTATATTTTATTTTATTTTTATATATTTTCATTGACAAATAAAAAGTACGGGGAAACTCATTTTTGAAATTGAAATATTAAAAGGTCAAAGTTGATATAACTCATTAACTTAATTCAAATTAATGTCTACAGGTAGAATTTTTCCGTAAATTTATAAGTTAATACATTTAAAAGTAAATTTTTAAAAATTCTAATTTCACAAAATAAGTTTTAATGATGTTTTATCATCATCACGATATTAAAGTCATAAAAACTCATTTTTAAAATGTTTTTCTAATTCTAAAAAAATTAATTTTAAAAAATAGTCTCATCAATCTAATTCAAATTTTAGTAAAATTTTCAATTTTTTAGTTCCATTTTAATTTGTGCCTTTTTAAAGCTAGTAATAATAAAAAAAATTCATTTATGTTTTATTAATTTATTAATTTAATTTTTGAAAAAAAAGATAGCATTCAAAAATAAATTCTTTTGATGCCTTTATAAAATAATTATTTATAGATTCAATTGGATTTCTAGTTCATAAAAAGTTTACTATAAATTATAGGCCACTTTTGAAAAATTTGCAAAACAAAACTTTGATTTTCACTCCATAGGTCATTCACAGATGTGAGCGTAATTCACAGATTGCAAAGTTTCAGGGGTAGTTTGGGAAACTTGGCGCCCATGCAGTGAAAACTAAACTTAAAAAACCTGTTTCTTTTTTTTTTTTTTTTTTTTTTTATGTTTTTCAAAATAGACCTATAATTATATTTTAAATTTTAAAAGGCCATGTCCTAAAATTTTCACTTATAAATATAAAAGTATTCAAAGAATTTATTTATTAATAATATTTTTTAAAAAGTTAAAGCAAATTAATAAGATCAACCAAATCAACGAAATACAAAGTGAATGTGAAGGCTATTGCCGTGAATTTGGATATTTTTTTGATAATTTATCTTTGATGAATGTTAGGTTTAACCGTTTAAGAATATAAAACAAACAAGGACCGAATTTTAATTTCAATGATGGTTTCACCCTCTTCATCAATTAGCTTCGGCGCAATTCTCAATTCATCAAACTCATCGAAATAAAAAAAAAAAAAAAAAAAAAAAAAAAAAAAAAAAGTAAACTATGCTATTTCTTTTCTTGAACTTCAAGTAACACGTACTTCCCAAATACAGTAAACATTTATTCTATTTGATACACCGTAGTTTGATTTTGTAAGAGTTGTTCAGAGCCAAGGAGAAAGGTAAATGGGAGTAACAACAGACTTGACTTGAAGATACTTGTGAAGAGCTTCAAGTCCATTGTCTCTTCCAAAACCACTCATCTTGTACCCTCCATAAGGGCAGTCCTTGTCAAAAGCGAAGTAACAATTGATCCACACAATGCCTGCTCGAATCGATCTTGACACTGTGTTAGCCACATCTATGTTTTTGGTTACTATGCCAGCTGCTAGTCCATATCTTGTATTGTTTGCGCACTTGATTGCTTCATCTATTGTCCTACAAACAAAATGTCCTTTCATAAAACATCATCTTAAAATAGCAAACACACTTGAGAATGAATATATCAGTTGTATTGTACTTACTTGAACTTCTTCAATGCCATAACAGGACCAAATATTTCGTCTTTTACTATCATCATATCATCCTGTCCATGTTATAATAATTATATTAATAACTTCAAGGATATTGATCCAGATAAATATATCTTACAGTTTACCTTAACATCAGCGAATATTGTTGGTTCAATGTAGTATCCTTTGTCGAGAGCGCGTTTGCCTCCTGCCAACAAAGTGGCTCCTTCTCTTTTTCCATGTTCAATGTAGGAGAGAATTTTCTCAAACTGCTTCTTATCGACCTGTTTCATTTGACTATTTATCACAAATCGATTTTAAAAAGAACAGTCTGTGAATTGAAACTCTTGTTTCTGTCATCAATTCTATTACCTGTGGTCCTTGACAAGCTGAAGGATCAAAAGGGTCCCCAACTTTCCAAGCTTTAGCCTTTTGGACCAATTTCTCAACAAGTGCATCATAAATTCCTTCTTGAACATAGACACGAGAGCTTGCAACACAAATTTCTCCCTTGTTTTTGAACCCAAGACAGAGGTTAGTATTAAAAGATCAGTTGACATTCAATAAAAGGGAAAACAGAGATTATGTAAGTATATACCTTGTTAAAGACGATGCCAAGAAGAGCAAGATCGGCAGCTTTTTCTACATCAGCATCATCAAAAATGATGAGAGGTGATTTGCCTCCTAGTTCCAGAGAGACTGATTTCAAATTACTTGTTGCAGCAGCCTGCATGACTACACGTCCAACTTCAGTTGAGCCGGTAAAACTGACCTGAGAAAAACATACATTTCCAAACTTAGAATATAGTCTCAAATTAAGAGTCATAATTTCATAGTAATCTGAATGTGATCTAACTTTATCAATGTCCATGTGTGAGGCCACAGCAGCCCCTGCAGTGGGTCCAAATCCAGGCACAATATTAATAACTCCATCAGGTATGCCTGCTAGCTTAGTGAGATGAGCATAATAAAGAGCTGACAGTGGAGTCTGCTCAGCAGGTTTGAGGATCATGGTGCAGCCAGCAGCTAAGGATGGGGCAACCTTCATGGCAAACATGGAACTTGGGAAGTTCCAGGGGATAATGTGTCCCACAACACCAATGGGTTCACGTAATGTGTAACCTTGCAGTTCTCGTGACATTTTTAGGACCTCGCCGTGAATTTTGTCCGCAGCACCCGCATAGTAACGGAAAGTCTCTGCTGCTTGAGGAATATCAACAGCCTTTCCCATTGCGAACAACTTCCCTGCGTTAAGAGTGTCAAGTGCAGCTAATTCTTCTGCATGTTCGTCGATTAAGTCTGCCAATTTCATCATTATTTTCCCTCTAGCCTGATCATCATCATTCAACAACAGATAAATAAAATTAGAAACAATAATAAAAATAATAATTTATACCATATGCCAGAGTTGTGTCTAACTATTAGATAATGACAATTGGTTTACAGTTCACGGAATAGTTGACTTAAGAGGCTTGATCAGTTGGTCTATTTAAGTTTCTGGGTAAAGCTTAGACTAGGCATTGTGACAGCAAATTTTATATAGCAGAACCAATAATTCAAACTTTGACATTTGGAATATAACTGATCACATGCTAAGGAGTGGACTGAAATAACAGAAGTTGATTAAATATCATTAATTAACTAGGTCACTGTAGTTCTTTAAGCTAATTGATTGAAAATATAAGAATAATAATTTATTTCTTTTAAAAATAATTTCCATGTTCTAAATCTATATCATAATAAAATCAATATATAGAAAACAGGGTCATATGACGACAACAGACACCTCAAATGAAATAGGAAGTTTGTTAGTTATACACATGAAAAGGTTATGGACCCCAGTGTGCAGTGAGTGAACACGTTTATTTCTCTGAAGCAGTACAATAAACGAAAATCTTGGCAGACCGCGAAACGTGAAGATTCTAACAGAGGTTGAATTGAATGGAAATACTTACAGATCCAGAGAGACGAGGCCAGGGACCATGATCGAACGCAGCACGAGCCGCCTTGACTGCGATATCAACGTCATCTTTGACTCCTTCTGCAACCCTCGTGATCACCTCCCCTGTCCTCGGGTCTATCGTCTCAAAACTCTTCCCTGTTTCATCATCACAATACTATCAGAAACGTCTTCTATACTCTCTCCACTTTCAATTGAATATCAAACAGTAGAAATTCAAGAATTGTTGTAAGATACGCAAACACGTCGCAACGGAGGTGAAGAGTGATCGGAATCAGTTACAAATTTTAGAAAAAAAAAATTATAAATAATCAAGATAAAGAAGACAGAGAAAATAATGATGAACACGGATTCTCGAAACGGTTACGACTTTCCTGACACTGATACAGAGTGTTTGAGAGAGAGAGAAAAAGAACCTGAAACAGAATCAACGAATTCTCCATTAATGAACAATTGAGTGAACTTGATGGTTGGAATCTTGAATTGGTTCTTCTCAGAGCTTCCATTAGAATGAGCTGTTTCTTGATTGTTGACGGGTGAAATAGAGCTTCCATTAGACTGCGCCATTGATCGTTGACTGGTGAATCTCTTTCTCTCTCTTTTAATGCAAGAAATCAAATTGATTGAAGAAGGATTTGTTGTGAGCTCATATGCGAAGTGAGATATTTATAGACGATAGAGTCGGCTGAGTTAGCATTTTTAAAATATATAGAGGTGGAGTCATGAAAATGAAATTGTATTCATGTGGGAGTCAATCCTGGGTTTTCAAAGATTAAGGCCCCGAAATTATTGAACCAAAAATAATAAACTAATTCCGTATTTGCCAAGTATCATTTATTGTTATTTAATATTTGTTTAATTTATCCTTTTTCTTCATGGCTTAAATAATATTATAGTTTTTATTTAGTTTTATTTAAATATGTAAATATATTTATTCAGTTGGAAAATTATAATAGATAAAAAAAAATTATAAAATTATTGCCACTTTGAAATAGAAAATATTTTTGATTTATTTGATGTTATTTAATAATAATAATAGAAAATAAAAATTTAAGAAGTTAAAGATGAAGTTGAAATTAGTATGAGATTTTAATTTGTGGATTGATATGGATAACTTGAGAGGATTATTTAAATTTTAGAGATTATATACAGAGTTATGTGTATTAAAAATCGAAAGAATTTAATAAAAAAATTTGTCTTTGGTGGAATTTGTTTATATTAGTAGTTTTTAAGCAAATATCCAAATGGAGAGTTATATGGAAGAAAATGTAGAAATCCCTTGTGTTTGACGAAGAGAAAGGGTAAAAATATTAATCTTAAAATGGATTATAGAGATAAGAAAAGTATAAATTTTATTCGGTAGAAATCTAAAAAAGTTTTGAATGTCAATTTGAAATAAAAATATATTAAATTTAATATGGTACATAAAATTTTATTGAAAGTTTCATCATGAAAGAAATTATTTCATTGTTGTTAACTACGAAAGAATTGATTCACTTGCCTATATGTTGGTATTGTTTCTGGAGTTAGAGAAGATCTATTGTATTGATGTTATATATGATCTATCGTACTTCCTTACTCGAAGAGATTGAGTTTAGACCGGATTTTTTATATGAAAAATAAATAATTAAAATTTTAGTTAGAAAGAATGAATTAAGAAATAAATTGATTCTTTTAGTTAAAGTGTTACCGCACAAACATATCGTAAGGAGGCGTCATAAAATTCAAATAGGCTATCGAAAGCCATACTTTCATTTATTCATTATGAGATAATATTTTTTTTTAGTGTGGAGTTATAATATTTAAATTTTGACCTTAAATTTTTGTTAATTCTTTAGTCAATTAATTTTTAATAAAAAATTTAAATTAGAAAATTTGAAAGTATTTTTAATAAAAAAAACTCATATTTAAGTATATCAGACTAAAAATAAAAATCTAATATAAAAAGTAAATTTTTAATGCATTTTATCAATTATTTTTCATAAATAATTTTCATAAGTCTAATTATAAAATGGAATTGGAATTGAATTTTTGGGAGAGAAAAATAAATTTTATATTTCAAAAATTATTTTAGAAAGAGATTTGTCCAATTGAAAATCAACCCTCATCAAATTCTCTTCACTTCACTATTTCCTTCACTCTCACGATACACTTATAAGAGTAAAATATTTGTTCCACATATCTTCCTTTCTTCTTTTCTTCTCGTTAATTCTTAGGTAATAATATCTTCCTATCTTCTTCTCTTCTTGTTAATTCTTAACCCAATTACATACTAACACTGTGATTTGAACTTCATTTATTTTTTTTCGTAATAAAATTTCTTAAACCCTAACTTTGTGATTTACTTTTATAACAAAATCGCACTTGGCACAATTTATTCTTTTACGCTATTGTTAAAATAGCTTAACTAATAATTATAAAGGTAGTTATTCCAATAATATCTGTTATGGTATATTTCATGTTAACTATAATTGTTGTATTTGTGTATATTATAGTTATAAAATAGCAGAAAAACTTTATTTGGATTAAAATTACATTAATATAATTTAAATTTAAAATATTAATATAATTTAAATTTAAAACGATAATTAAATAATAAATTAAAATTATATGAGTGTTTTTTTTAAAAAAGTGATGTAAAATATAGATAAAATGGCATAATACTACTTTTAGCATTAATTATTTATTAGATGTTATTGAGTAGATTCATACTATGCTAAATATTAATTTAAATGTTAATATCAATAGGTTGACCCCCAAACATCTATGCAAGGTTTAGGTGGATGTCCCCCATTGAATTGAAATATGCAAATCTTTTTATAGTTGAAAATTAATTATCATATTAAATGACTCTATGGTTATGGATGTAATTCCCAATTTCAACTTATTTATCTTCTTATAATATTTTATGACTTTACTCAACTTCTCTTTCTCTCCATCTTTAATCCAATATTCTAATTAAAATTAATAAATATTTCAATTATTTATATTTATTATAGTGTTTCAAATAGGAATCGTGAATATTTGATAGGTTAAATTTTAAATTAGTTGTTAGAGTGATTGTTTGATATTAATTTTAATTTTTAAATTTATTTATATAAATATTTATATTAAATATTTATTATAAGTATAAATATAATTGAAAAAAATATAAATAATTATAAATAAAAAATAAATAAATCTCCATTAATATTTAGGTAGAAAGCTTTTACTAATATTTTTCATAAACGTTATTTAAAACACTAATCAAAATATTAAATACAATTGTAGATGCGATTAAAAAATATTTTTTTTTATAAATTTATTTAGAATATAATATTTTCGGAAACATTAATTGAACATCTTTACCAAATACAAAGCTTTGTACCAAATATTTTTTGTTTTAATAATGAAATTATTAATTTTAGTTTCAATAAAAAATATTGCTAATTAAAATATTTAAAAATAAATATTATATTTAACATATTTTTATTTTATAATTTCTGTAAATACTCTATAATGTTATTGTAAAATTTATATATATTTTTAAAATAGATATATTTAAAAAACTGTGATATTTACTTATATATTTATTTTATTTTATTTTTAATTTGATAAAATAAGGTGAATTATATTAATGATTATCATAAAATACAATCGGATAAAAAGTTAATTACAATTCACGATTAACCTTTTAACTTGACATTTATCATTAAAAAAAAAAAAATTTCAAATTCCTTTAATTTTAAATAAATATAAAATTTATTTAAAGAAAATGATTAATAATAATAATAATAGCATCTAATTTGGGTCGAGCGGGTAGATTAATTTTCAAAGAAGGAAACCCATTCAAAGAAATTTAATAAAAAAATTATAGAATGATGTCGTGATGTTAATAGCAATCAAGAGATGGGTTGTCGGTCGGGCTGTTAACTAAATCTGTAAATAAAGATCGATGAGATAGGAAGTAAACGATAACATAGAATATAGAATACAATTAGAATTGAATATACATTGTTAATTGAGTTTATCAAAGGACTGAGTCCACAAAATAAATAAAGATCGTAGGCGGCTCGATAATGTCCGGTCCACCACACCCTACGTTTGTATGTATCTCATCTAAATCTAAACCCTTCCCTCCCTTAAAGAAAGGCAATCAACATTGACCTCGTTTCACCGTCTTGACTCTCAAACCATATCAAATACAATACCATATTAGTTTTTGGCATGTTACATTGCGTTTTAACGAAAGTCAACACAATACATCTCGTTATCACATCACCTCACATTTAAGCATTTATCTGCTAGATGGAATAGTAAAATGATGTCACTCGCAACTGGGAACTCGAGACTCATTCTTCTTAGCTGTTTATGTCTATTTTGTCCAACATAAATAAATCCATCTAGATAGAAGAAGCTGTTTGGTTAGGTGTTTGTTTTTACATGGTGATGTGAGTGGGCCCATCTTACAAACACGAGCCCATCACAGAATCTGCTTCATTGAGTTCCCCAGACACTGGAGACCTCATAGGCCGCCCTCCCATCATACCATATTATATTATTTTGGGTCAATGCAGAGCCCCTTAGCTTAGACCAATAACCAATAAGAAACCAACTTCATTTTAATTTACGTTTTGTTTTTCTTGTTAATCTTTCCACTTTTCTCTCGAGTATCACGTTAGCTTTTGACAGGTTTGTTTTTGTCCAATTTGAAGAAATTTCAGACGGAAAATATTCTCCTTTCTAAATTTTCTTCCTGTTTTATTCAAATTTGAAAATTACTATTAAAAAGAAAATTCATTCATGATGAAAATGGAAGACTTTATTAAAAAAATAATAGTAAATATTATTACTATTATTTTATTATTTTATAGTGAATGATGATGAATAATGATAACAACTGTTTATATTTTTTTTTTCAAAATTCAAAAACCAACACAATAAAAGTCATACATCTAACCACATGAATTTAGTATTCTAAAATTCATTCATTTAGAAATATAGAATTTACGGTACTAATTTTAATAAATATTTTTAAAGTCTATCCATATTATATCGAATTCCACATTACTAAAAAAAAAATATATATATATATATATAATATGTTTATCATATACCACGCTGTTAATATTAATATATATATATATATAATATCATATATAAATTTATATTTTAAAACAAATTTATACTTTATATAAATTTATTTTCAAAATTTATAATATTATTAACTTTAACACTGAAACTTTTTTTTTTTTAATTCAAACATCAAACTTTACTGATATCAGAAACAGTTACATTCTACCGTATTTCACGGAATTTTTCTCACTAAGGTAAGAGTATACAAAGACTGGTTAGAAGTTAAACTATTTCCGGAAAGAAAAATACAATACCAACTAAATAATTCAGTTTTGAAATAAACTACAACTGATACAAATATGATATTAACAAACACCACATTCATAGATGTCTTCTCTGCAGCAATGAGCAGAGGACGGATGTTGTAGAATTTGACAACCAAGATCTGATGTAGTTGCATCTGACATGAACCGATGAAAACTAAAAGCCGACACCTCCACAAAATCGCGAACGACTTGAGAGGAACAAAAACCCTTCTAGTCCAGCCGTCCGGTGACCGAAATCCTCCATATTGCTGTCCGGATGGAAAATCTACATCCACCTAAAAAGGAGAGGAAATCTACCTCCACGAAGGAAGAAAACAAAATACAGTAATAAAAAAAAAAGTAAGAACAAAGAAGCAGCAGTGAGAGATGGAAGAAGACCACAACAAGACAAGACCTGCCGGAGAAAGGGAGGTGAACACCTTCTCCTGCAGGTAGAAAAGGATGAGCGGCGCCTAGGGTTCTTACAGAGAAAGAGGGGGTTTTGTTTTTAGAGAGAAAGAAAACGCTTGAAAATTAAGCTTGTGACCAATCACTTTAACACTGAAACTTTCGTACTTAATTCATGATGAATTTAATGAAAGGATGTTCATAAATTTATAAATGTTGGCATATAAATTATTAAAAAAAGAAAAAGAAAAAAACTTAATTTGGAATATTTTAAGCTGAGTTAATGGACTGTTGTTCATAAATTGTTATTATATATTTTAACAATTTGTTAATTAAATATATAGAGTCTAGGTCATAAAAAGTTTACGTCACTTTTGAAAAGTTTGCAAAACTAAACTTTGATTTTCACTCCATAGGCCAATCACAGCTGTGAGCGTAATTCACAAATTGTGAGCATAATTCACCGCATCTGTGAATTGTAAAGTTTCAGGGGTATTTTGGGAAACTCGGTCTATGGAGTGAAAACTAAATTTTTAAAAGCCTGTTTTTGTATGTTTTTCAAAACAGGCCTATAATTGTATTTTAAACTTTAAAAAGTCCATTTCTTAAAATTTTCACAAATATATATTTTCGGTACTTGTGTAAATAAAACTTTGAACCTGCAAATTTACTAAGCTGGATTTATTTAAATTTTGAATAAATTGATGGGTCTAAGTAGGTTTTAAAAATATGGACAAAGAAATAGAATAATTGAACAAATATTTATTTAAAAAAAGAAAAAAGAAAAAAAGCAGGGTCAGACCTTAATTTGACAACAGACAGCAGGTCTATTTAATTTAAAAACATGGGCTTGGGCTGTAATCCATAGCAGTCATAACAGACTGAAGTTGGGCTGGTCTGGGCTAGTAGCAGTATTCGTACCCGTACCCGATGACTGACGTAATCGTCAAGTCACATACTAAAATAAATGAATAAGAAAAATGGGACACTCATCAATTAAAAGCTAGTCATGTCAGTCCAAGACTAAATATATGTATGTATGTATATATAGTGCAGTGCAGTGAGTTAATTGAATTCAAAGTCATTGATTTGGGGTTCCAGAGAGCCCAGCTAAGCTATTCTATTAGTAGGTGAACTTCATCAATGCTTTTACGTCGTGGTAGAGGAAGAAATAACTACTAGGTTTTCCTTCATGTTCAAGTTCCCAAGTCCATCTATTTCTATGAGATTTGTGGTCCTCATTATCTACTCAACAAACCCAACTCTTTTCCTCTTCTTTTTTCTTTTATATTGATGACACGAATACTGACTTTATTTCAAACAACATTTAATATTTGGAAATTAAAGATTAATGAATTTATTTTAAATAGATACTTCGTAGAGGTGACACATGCCACCACCAAAAAGCACTTGTGTACGTGTGGTCCTCCTTCGTATCACATGGTTCTGTTGCCATGGACATGTATGGAAAAACCAGCACCATGGTAACTTGCAAAGCCTATCAATAGAAATGATATCGAATACATTTGTTACGAAATCAATGAGGTTGATGGTGGTGATGTCACGTGAGGGTGTGATTTAACCAACCCTCAATTCCCGCGCTTCATTCTGCCTACCAAGCCTTCCAAAATTTAAAGGGTTCTACTTCTCCTCCCACTTATGATTTCACTATTAAATTTTCACAATTGTAGATTAAATTAAAGGATTAAATAATTTATGTAGTTTATGAAGTTTAAAGATTATGATGATATTCTTCTTTTTAATTTTTTCATATTTATATTAGAAAAAATGATCAGGTTAAGATTTATTGAATTATTTAATTATAATTTTTATTTACTTTAATCAGGTTTGAAAATCTGTTCATATTTAATTAAATAATTTTTATTTCTATATATAAATTATGGAATATATAATCTATATTTTTTTAATAATTTTTTTAAAAATTTTTTTTTTATGTATTTAAATAAAATTTTGATATATTTTTAATTTTTTTAAAAAAGTTTTGAAATATTTAATAGTGACTTTCATAGAATTTTTATTAATAATTTTCATGATTTTAAATATTTAAATTTGAAAATATTTTATATTTCTACAAACTTTTTTTAGCCAATTAAAAAAATTCAAATTTTAAAAAATATCTTTTAAAATATTAAGAAGTAAATTTTATTTAAAATGTTAAGAAGTAAAAATTTACTTTCGTCCTATTATTAAATGCCATATACTTATTTTCCATATAATTAAATTTCAATAATTTTTATAAAATATTTGAAGATTACTTCAATCAATTTATTGATATTTGAATATCTATAAAAGACTATTAAAATTATGTAAAAAGTCATTTTAAATTATTTATTTAAATTTATAAAAATCTTTATAAGTCATCAATTTTTTTTTTTCACAAATATACAAAAATCATTGAAAGAATTATAAAATTTGTGAAAGTCAACTTTTTTTAAAGTTAATGATATTTTAATATATTTATTCAATTAAAAAAACAATTTAATATATGTTTTTTTTATAAAAAGACTTTAATATATTTTAATACATTATTTTTTTTAATTTTATTTATATTTAAATATAATTTAGTGGTAAGTAAATTAACTATATCTCTTCTTATCCAACTTCAAATAATTATAAGAATAGATTTTTTGATTGATGCATTTTGAGATGGATTTGTTTAAATATTATTTTGAGTTGGATTTGTTTAAATTAAATTAACATTTTCATCATCGTAAGCACGCAAATGACCAGTTGCGTAAGGGGATCAGGTTATCTCATTAAAATATAACTAACAATAGAAATTAACTGTTTGAAGCCCAAACCAAGTATGGTCTATGGTGTGGCGTCAACCTTTTGAAAAAATGGAAGGTGTCGAATGGATGCAATTTCCTTAAAAACTCTCATACAGATGCCAAAGCTAAAACCTAGGGTAGTTTTGAGTAATTGGCGGTATATATTCGCATTAATTATACTGTACTTAAAAGCGTAATCTTCCACGTTTATAATTCAATTGTGCTCAAATGCAATTATTATGATCAATGAAAATCCTCAACGGCCAAGTCATTTAATAATTCACATTGTCCAGTCAATTAAGAAGCATTACCTAATAATATGATCACAAACATTCTGTTTGAGCGGTAGATCCATGAAAGAAAAAGTTGACAATATGTAATAACAAGACAAGACAGTTCTATAAAACGAGACAAAGAGACAGCTACATCATCATGAACACAACACAAATGTGAAACAAAGACGAAGACAACACAACACAACACGACCAACTCAAAACTAAACACTCAAACACTCAACAACAATCAATAGAGGTTTTGTATTCAAGGGAAAGGAAGGACACCAGTGCCAGTACCACCCCCAAGACCACCACCAGCACCAATACCACCACCGAGACCAGCACCACCACCAGTACCACCACCCAAGCCACCAAGTCCACCTAAGCCACCACTTCCACCACCACCAAGACCACCAATCCCAGCAGCACCACCAATGCCAGCACCACCACCAAGGCCAGTGATGCCAGCGCCACCACCAACTCCACCGAATGGAATACCACCAGCACCTACACCCGAGTACCCACCTACACCTCCATATGTCATGAAGTTCTTCTTCTCGTCAAGACCCTTCGCTCCATTCTTCTCATTGTTGTTAACCACCACTTGCTGTTCACCTGGTGTGGTTCTTGCTGCTGTTTGAACCACCACTAGAGCAATTGCAACGACAAGGATCATAAACTTGGACATTTTTAGGCTTCTCTCTTTCTTTTTCTCTCGCTCGCTTTCGATTAGATACCTGAAGTAGGGCTGTGGGGGTCTGTTTATAAAGGCTTAAGGGGCCGGTGGGGGACAGTTGAGTGGAGTAAATGGAGTTCAATGCTCCTTCAGAGTTTTGTTGAGGCTAATATATCTTTTCCCAAGCTCCATTGGCTTGTGACTCTCTTGATATAAATGTTTCAACAATTTTTACCTTCCTAATCACTTGATTTAATGCAATCTACAGATTATGTAATTTCCAAAATTACAAATATTTGACCGGTTATTTTCTGATTTGGATGTATAATGGTTTCAACAAAAAGAGAGTGAAATTGGATTTCATTATGTCTATAGATACATATCTGTGTAAGATAACAGAATACTTCATTAGTATTTTCTTTCTTTCTTTTTTTTTTTTTTAAATAATTTGATTATATAACAAATAAGTGTAGACATATATTTATAATTATTCAGGGAAAATTAATAAAATATTTAATTCACAATAAATATTTGAAAGAGCTTTAGCTGATCTATTAGTTTGTTTGTTTGCATTTATAATCGATGGCAGGAGTACAATCATTTTGTTTTAACAACTTAAGTCCCGAATGATATTTCGTTTTGGAAAACCCCATCTCCCACATATAAACATCAAAATTTTTTCTTAGGCGTAAAACGTCTGCATTGGAATGTGAGTATGAGAGATGGAACATGAGCATGGCGCTGTAGATAAAAGTCGGGAATGGTAGTGTGACAATTTTAATTTTATAGTTTAGAAATATTTATTATTTTTTTATTAATTTTTAATTAAAATTAAATTATTTAATAAAATTATAAATATGAATAATTATTATTATTATTATTATATATTAAAAATTTAATAAAATAATATAAAAAAGTTGAATCAGCTCGATCTTCTAAAGTACATTGGACAATATTTATCTAAAAATTTGGCCCGTTAGATATTGAAAATAAATAATACTATTAGAGTTCTATTTTATTTTATTTTATTTTTAAAAAGTAACTTTTATATTGTTGATGTGGACATGGAGAATTTGGAACCAACCACACCTTTTAAAAGATAAAATTAAATCAGTAGATATTTTCATCATTTTAAAAATTTTAATAGTGAATTCTATTTCAAAACATGAAAACTATAATCAAATATTTGAAAATTAAATTAATTAACAATAAATAAACTTCTAAAAATATGTATTATTTGATGAGACAAAGTAAAAGTTTACCTTACTATGTGTAGCATCCAATCCATACTTTTGTAGAACCGAGGAACTGAGGAGCAAAAATTAGAATGCTTGGAGAATAGTCCTTTCTTTTTTTTTTTTTTTCTTTTTTTTAATTTAAAGTATGTATATATAAATTAATAATATGTAAGGGTATTCTCCTATGGGAGAAAATGTATCACATTGTTGAACAACATAACTAGAAAAATATAATTGGGTTGATATAAAGTGCATGTTAACTTGTACGTTGTACTTAGTTTAATAATTATTGAAATATTAACGAGATCTAATTAATAAGATGATATTATTAAAATACTTTAATTAAAATTATTTGGAAAATTAAAATATTATATTTTTCTTTTTTAAAAAAAATAGTTAATTTTTTGAAATATTAAATTAATTATTTTTTAGAAAACTCATAAAAATGATATATAAAAAAAGTTATTTTTAAAATTTAAAAAAAGAAAATTGCAAACTTCTTTTTAAATAATAGTTAGATTTTTAGGTCCATCTATATTATTACGAATCACGTTGTTGTTGTTATTATTATTATTATTATTAACATTAACGTATTTTATATAAACAAAATTTATAAAAACAAAAAAATAAAATTAAACCTTTCTAAAAAAAACTGAACCTATTTTTATAATTTAGATTTTGAGATTTATTAACAGCAAACAATTAACCTGTTCGTGTTATAACTATTGGTCACCATAATTAACACTATCAATCAACAACATATAATAATAGTTAAAATTTTAGAAAACAAAATTTATTAAGAAGGCAACCACAGCTATTACAAACAAACTATTTAATAAACTAGATAAACATATATGAAAACAACCAATTACTAGACTCTCCCCAACTAAATGCATAACAACTTCTTTATAAACTAACTATGAACTTATTTAAAACAAGCACACACTAAATTCCATCAAAAATAAACTCAAGGATGAAGTAGACCACCGCTACCATCACAATCAGCACCACTCCCACCACCACCACCAATTCCGGCACCGGAGCCATCACCAATTCCACCACCAAGGCCTCCAAGACCACCAACACCACCCCCCAAGCCACTTCCACCACCAAGGCCTCCAAGACCACCAATACCACCCCCTAAGCCACTTCCACCGCCAAGGCCTCCAAGTCCTCCAAAACCACCACCACCACCTCCTCCAAGGCCGGCATAGCCTCCAACGCCACCAAATGCAACGAAGTTCTTTTGGTCATCTAGACCTTTGGCTTTAGCATTTGCTTTTGCAGTTGCAATTGGCACATCTCTGGCCGCAGTACTAGTGTAAGTGTGTACAAGGAATAGAATTAACATAAAGTACACAGACCTTGCCATTATACTAAAATGCACTCACTCACTGACTCTCTCTGACTGTAGTTGCTGTGATGTATGGTAGATCGGATCTTGATCCACTTATATAGGAGGAGAAGGTTCAAGTTGTCTGTCTGGGACAGTTGCTGGTGTTAAATTCTCTTTAATGCAATACCATATCACTTCACCTAATTTCTTTAGATGGTGCACTTTTGCATGACTATTTTTACTAGGGTTTTGTTCGGATTATGTTATGCTCTTCGATATCTGCCTTTTCCTTATGACACATTTACATTTGATGTCTATATACCCCAATTTTTAATCCCCTAACCTTTAGAACGTGATACTTATTTCCCGATATTTTTTAATTTTTCACTAATTTTGAAAGTTAGTGATGTTATTGTATCTATAAAATCTCCTTACATTTTTTCCTTATAAATATTTTGGAATGATATAGTATCGAGTGGATCAATAAATTTTTATTTGTTTCAATTTTAAAATTATAATTTTTAGTATCATATTCTGTTGTATGGTTTTCTTTTAAAATTTAAAATTAATAATGAGGTATGAATTTTCTCTTCTAATATTTTAATTTATTCTTAATTAGTTCCAATATAATATATACCAATGTATTCTAAACATTAAAAAAAAATCTATATAATCAAAAGTAAATACCCTACATTAATGAACAATAAAAAATTTTCATCCAAACAAAGTGTTAATACTTTCTTAATATATTATAGATGGAAGAACTAAAAACAGATGTAAAAGATGACTATACTCAATCTAGGAATTGAGAAAATATTGACATTCAATGTTAGTGAATTCTGAAAAAAAAAAATTTAATTTTTTTAAAAATGTTTATTTACAATATTTTAAAAATATATATAAACAATTCTATTAATAAAATGTTATTGTTAATTTATATGTTGATAAATAATTATATTTACAAATGTTTGCACAGATATCTCTCCGTCATGATAGAGTAAGTAGATATAAATAGAAATTGTACGTGAATATAATTTTTATCGATATTATTTATTTGTAAAATTAAATAAAAAAATAAAAATTTTATTATGGTGGTATGTCTTGAAATTTCAATCCAAATAAACTTAAAAAGAAAAAGAAAATAAGTTTTTAAAAATATTTAAAATTGACTAAAGGGATATATTTCATTGTTAAATTTATTATATTTATATTAAATTTTGGTTAAAATTTTGTCAGAATGTTTTTATATTTTTATTTTATTTTATTTAAAATTTTATGCCATGTGCATTATTTTTCTTATGATCAGAAAAAAAAAATATAAATTTATCTTTAATTAAGTTAGTTATTGACTGTGATTTAAAATATATTATTAATAAATAATAATAATAAATATATTAATGTAGATGATAAGGCTATGAATATTCCAATCCATGTATTTAATTGAAAGACAAATATAGAGATGCTAAGGCACATATCTATACTAATGATGAAGTTAAATTGACACAAAATTTAAAGAAAGATGCTAAAGTGCTTTTAGATGATATTTTTCTTTTTAAGGATTTGTTCCAAGGAGATATCTCAATAAGTTCTTCCATTGAGATGTTTAAATAAACTTGGTCAGTTTTTAAAAAATTATATATATATATATATATGAATTAAAGATTAATAATTATATATTAAATTATTTGTTTGAATTTTTAATTTAAATTTAATATTTATAATTTTCTGATTTAAAATGAAATCATTAGATCATTCACAACGCAGTCTATTTTAAAGTCTCTAATCTGATAAAAATAAGATTTGAAAGTCTTTTGTATTGAAGTAAATAACTTGTATAAACGAGTCTCTTGGCTTATGTGGCCCACAAGAGCCGACGTAAGAGACTCCAAGGTGGTGGTCTTAAAATAAAATTATTATATACATAAATGTTACTAACTGAAAAATAATATTATATTTAAATTATTAAAATACTACTTCCTCCGTGTTTTTTTTTAAATAGTTACTATTCATCATCAATTTTGTTTCTTATGTTGTTACTTATATATAAATTAAAATATACTTAAGTGAGATATTGTTTTATTCATCTTGATGTCTATTTTTTAAATATAAAATTATTATAATTTTTAGTTATGTATAATTAAAAATATTTATCGTTAAAATTAAGTCTTGAATAGCGTGTAAATAGTAAATGTAGTGAGTATGAAAAAACAGAGGAAGTCTTATGACATATTTATTAATTGTTAATTTATAAAATATTTTATTTGTATTTTTATAAATTTTAAAAATAACTCAAAATAAAATTTTATATAATGAAATAATTATAAATATATATATATTTGTAATTTTAAAATAAAAATTAAAAACACGTGATTGAAAATAGCCACTTTTTTTTTTTAAATATATATACATATATACTTGTCTTAGCAATCCATTTATTTAATATATATATATATAATTTATATATATTACTTGAGAAAAAAAGTTTTAAAAGAAAAACCATCGTATTTTATAATAATTTCATAAATATATGTATTATAATTATTTTATTTCTTTATCTAAATATAATTTTAAAACAAATATTTATTTTTAAATTGTCCAAACCTAAAAGAAATATAAGTAACTAATTATATTAATCTGTTTATAATATTTTATTACTTGATATGCCAATTGATTAATAAGAAAATAGATATCATAATCAAATCAATTTTTAATTTTTTAAAATTAAAATGAAAATTTATTTTTCTAAAATAAATCATATCCTATATATTCCCGACACTGCCGACCAAAAGTATATTACCTGAACAAAATATTTAAAATAAATTGTTAGAACCTAATTATTTGTATATTTCCACCGCAATAAAGAAAACTATTGTTCAGATAAAATAAAATAACACAGAGATGAATGAATTATTATGCTGGAGAGGTTGGAGTGTAAAATAAATGCTTTTTATGTGGACATGCAGAAGAGTGTGGGGGGAGGAGACGGCAGATATTAATTAATACATTGTTATTATTGTATTTGTGATCGTGGAAATGATAAGCTGAAACGAGTGCAGAGAGCACATTACCTTCTTATCTACTTGTCAACAACCGCGTGGCATCAGCGGGTGGTTTCAATTTCGAAACGCTAAAACCGCCTCACTGAATAAATATCTCTGGTCTCTGGTTTAGTCTTCAAGATGACAGCTATTAGACTGACAAAACTGATAAATGAGGTTGGCTGTCAATTGATGGGTACATATCTTGTTAAATGCAGTGTCGGATATATATACAGTTGTAGTACCTTTTTTTTAATCTCATCTTTTACTCATTTACATTACATATGCTTCACCAAACTGTCAACTCTGCAGGCTCATATAATAGAAGAAACAGTTCGATTTCTATGGTGCCTATGTGTCACTGAGCGAGTTGAGCAATGATAAAGTAAGATAAAATGTCGTAGATTTGATGGATCATAAACGTGGTATGTTTGAGCGAGTTAAAAATGCATGAGAATTTATGTGAAGGATACTGATGATGATTATTGAAAATTAATCCCGATTACTTAAAATGAACTAGATGAATATGATGAATTATTGAAACGTGATTAAAAGTTATAAATGATTGTTTGAACTTATTCCATTACCATTTTCCACCTCGGCTATGTAATATTACATGTACAATATTAATTTTTACAATTTAAAGTTAGATGCGAATGATGTAATAATAATATATAAATAAAAGTAAATTTTATTTATATGTGAAGGTATATCAAAATTAATCTATTGATATTTTATAAAATCATTGAAAGTCATTTATATACATTAATATAAATTTGTTAAAATTATAATTTTTTATAAAAAAAATATATTAAATGTTGTTAATGAATTTATAAAATTTATAAAAATTAATTATTATTATTATTATTATTATTATTATTATTATTATCACGTGTATTTTGATGTTATAACTTGTCACGTGGGCACAAATGTAGCAGACTAGTTAAAGAGACGGGCTTCAGGCCCATCACCTTTCCGATTCATATTCTCCTTTATATTCGATGGCAGTGAAGAATTTCAATACGAAAACCACTATTTCAATACTTATATCATCCTCTTTCAAATGTAATGTGTAAGATTGCCTAAAGTCAGCTATTCAATCTAGTGGGTTGAGATGTCACCAATCCCATATAAAAACCATAAGAAATGTATTCGGTTGACATTTGAAAATAATTAAATAAAATACGAACTATTTGGTCCAATGTAAAAAATAAATAAACCATGTAAGTCTCACTTTCTCTTCTTCAATGACTTGACTTTCTAAAAAAAGATCGTCTTATAAAAATGTGTTTGGCAGGCAAGTTCAAAGAGAGAGGCGTCAGGTGCTCTTAACAAAGCCAATGAGGCAGCAAATGCAGTCAAGGAGGCCACTCATGATATAAAAAACAGGTTAGTTTTATTGCTCAAAATGTTCGGTGCAGTAACTTTATATCATTTATTATTTTTCATGTTTATAAATTTTGAGAGTGTACATAGGCTAGTCAGAAGACAAAAGACACAACAGGGCAAGTAACGGAAACAACACAGGACATAACAGAAAAAGCAAAACAAACAGTGCAAGATGCATGGGAAAGGCTGAAGAATCCAAGGACTCTATCAAAGAAGGTGCTAATAAGATCAAGCGCAACATCCGATCATGAACTATCCATTTATATAACTTATGATGTCATTGAAGCCAAGCTAGTTGTTACCAGTGTTGAAGATTTGTTGTTGATAATAAGTCACATTTCTTAATGAGTTGATAAATAAAGCGTCACATGTTATATATCTTTTGCATTACTTTGTATAAATACCCCTTCAATGGAGATAGAGACCGTTAAAACTATTTTATTTCTTTCATGTACTTTTTTCTAACTATTTTGGAGTGAAGTGAAAATTTAAATATTATTTTTGAAAATTTGGTTTTAAAATTTAATTATAATTTAATATTTATCTTTTTATTACTATCTATAAATTTTAGTTTTTTTTATATTATTATTTATTTTTTATATTTAAATATATTTTAATGGTAGATGTCTTTATTTAGAGAATTTTCCACTTTTGAATTTAGTAACTAAAAAAAAAGTAAAAGTTTTTCATAAAATTTATTTAGAATTTAAATTAATTATAATTCATGCATTAGCTGATTATAAAAAATATGTTATATTAAATATATTTTTAATTTGTAAATTAGTAATTAAAGTACAAAATGACCAAAAGAAATAAATAAAAAAAAAAGCTATAGTATTTTAATATTAATAATATATTTTAATTTATAATATGATAATTACAATAAAAAAAATTAAAAAATCATATCTTACAGAGAATAGACTGATATTTTATCTTATAATATTCTATTCTAAAGTTACAATATACTCTCGAATTTGGTCTATTTATCTTTTTTTTATTATTATTTTTTTTATTTTTACTTTTCTAATTTGTTAAACAATCTCGAATATCTAGAATTTTTTCATATAATATATTTTATATAACGGATACTTTGATTATCTATTAAAATCTTCCTTTATTCTCGTCATTTTCATTGGTGGTATATTATACAAATATTATCAATACAATACAATTAGGTACATATATTAAAATCAGTAACATTTCAATTTGATTAACATTTTATTTTGGGATATTTAATAAAACAGTGTAACCCTAAACTAATTAAACTTAATTTTAATTAAATTATCATTGATAACCAATCACCTATTTGTAAAAATTATTGATGTATGGCTCTTAGATAGATAGAGAATATACCTTGCGAGAGATAGTGCACCATCTAACCGGATTTCTCCTAGTTTTGCCTATAATAATGTTGTATTTGAGACAAATAAACAATTTATTTTATGTGAAATTGGATAATTTTTTTTTTAAAAAAATCTACCTAAATGAGAAAATGAGACCGTGACACTAAATTTAATAAAGAACGAAAATTGATGGAAACAATGCAGAATCAAAAATAAAAACTCATTTTCACTCCTTCAAAATAAAAATGAAAACTCGTTGGGCTTACTGTTGGATTAAGCCAATTTTAGATTCAATCCAATTCCGAGTCCAATATTCCATTGATTTTTTTTTTATAATTCTCAAAAATTTTGTTTCTATATGTATTTTTTTTTTTAAAAAACATCATTGTATTCGAAAATCCAAAATTTTACTCTAAAAAGGATAAAATGGTCATCTTGACAAATATATTTTAACACAAAATATTTTTTTTTCGGATTTAAAATTAATTTCAACTCCTACTTCTAACCGATTTTATTTTAAATTTTTACAAATAATATATATTTAAAATAATTTAAATATTAAATTATCATATATTATTTTATTAAGATAAATATATATTTGTAATAAAATTAAAAATTTTAATTTATTAATATAAGAAAGGTACAATCGTAATTTTATATTCTTATAAACCAAAACCATACTCCAACCATTCTGATTTTCCAATTTGTGATGGATTGTAATTGAGGACCAAATAATAAATGTTCAAAAACATGTGAAATTTTTAGGTTTTTTTTTTTTTTCTCAATTTGATAAAAAAATTTAACTTTAATATTTGTTGGACTTTTTTTAAGACTACCAAAAGTTTAAGTATATAGCAACTTATTTAAAAAAATTTGTAAAATTTGAATTTCAATTTATAAACCTTTCAAAACGTTATTTACACATGTGTAAACCGTGCAATTTCAGAGGCATTTTGAGAAATTAAATTTATGGTATAAAATTAAATTTTTTATTTTTTTAAAAAAAATATATAATTATATTTAAAATTTTAAAAGATACATTTAGAAGAATTAAAACTATTATTTATATATTTACTATTAACATTTTTTAATGGCTTAAAATTTTCCTTTTGTTACAGTGATTCGAATTTTAAATGCAAGGTTTTAGAACGAAAAAATTTCTCGAGAGATCCACTTATCACTTGATTATGTCTAAATATATATTAACATTCATTTTCGTTATACCAAAATTCGAATTAAGAAAAATATATATTTTTAATTAATGAACTTAATTAAAAATTTCATTGAAGTAATTCATTTAATAAATACATATTATATATAAATATGATATAATATAATAGGGTTATTTCCAAAAAACACCCACTTTTTCAAACGTTTGATTTTAAACACTTGATTTTAAAAACTTTTGGAAAATAACCCCAAATTTGAAAACAACTAACGGTTTTGGTGTTTTTGAGTGGTTTTGGAGTTTTGAGGGTGTTTTTGAAAAATTCTTTTTGTTTAATATTTTTTAATTTACATTTTTAATATTATTCAAATACAACCAAATATTACACAATTTAAATAATTTTCAATAAGTATATATTTTGAGAATTATTTCATAAATTTTTTATTTAATGATTTTTAATAATGATGAGTTGTATTTATAGTTTTTGAAAAAAAAAAGTTTAATAGTTTTAAGAATTCTTAGACTTTTTTTAATCTTTATAGTTTAATAATTTTTTACTTTTAATTTTTAAATTTAATAAATTGAAAAAATTATTTAGATTTTATAATTTTAAAAAAATTTTATTTGATGATTTTTTTTTATAATTTTGTTATTGAAATTTTAATTTAATCAATTATAATAGAAAAGAAGTAGATTTAATAATTTTCAAATTGTAGTTTGTTATCTTCCAAAAATTAAGTAATTACGTACTACCCGACCAAAGTTATGAATAAACTTGATAAAAAAATTATTTTTCTTTAATTTATTATGTATAAAAATTTAAAATGCAGAATCATATTAAATTAAACACATCCATTCAAAATGGAGTTTCATTAGTGAATTTCAAGTTCATCTACATTATTTTTTATTTTAAAATTTTTTATTTTAAAGGTACCTATAATATTATTAGTATTCAATTATAGTATAAAAAATATAAATTATAATAATACATTAATAATTATAAAAAATAAAAAAAAAGATATATTATTTGATTAGTTATTAGCGTGTAATAATTAAAATTAAATATAAAAAATGAAAATTACTAAAAAATTATAAAACATATTTTCTTGTAAATAATAAAATTTGAAACTATTAAATAAATTTGTAAAAATAATTTAAAATAATTAAAAGATCATAATTTCTCAAAACCACTCCCACCACAACAAAACCACTTCAAAAACCAATACCATTAGTTGTTCTCTAATTTTGGGGGTGGTTTTCCAAAAGTTTCAAAACCGAGTGTTTAAAATATGTGTGTTTTTTGGAAATAATCCTAATATAATATAGGGTCATTTGCACTTTTGAGCTTTTTTATTAAAAAAATTATGGTTTTAGACCAACAATAAAATTTTTACAAAACTATTTTTTTTTTTAAAAAAAAAATTTACAAAAAAATAGATCAAAATGACCATTTTACCCTTCAATACTAAGTAAACATATATCTAGCAGCTTCCTAGGCAAAATTCAAGCCGGCTTCCTAGTGTGTAGTACCGAGAAGCAATTTTTTACTTCCACCGGGAAGTTGCTTGAATTTTATTTACTTCATGGTAACATATACCGGGAAGCTTATTTTTTGCAATTTTTTTTTAAAAGTTTAGTTAAAAAAGTTAAAACTGAAAAAATTTTAGGGTCGGTCTAAAACTAAAATAAAATAGTTGATAAGATCTAATTTTGATTATTTTCACTATAATATTTGACTACCTAATCTAACACAATAGATTCAAATTAAAATGTATCACAAATAAATATTTATGACTTTTTAATATTTTATTATATTTTTAAATTAAATTTAATTATATACATATTTAAAATTTAAGGTTAATCCCAAAAAATCACTGTAAGTTTATTAAATTCTCCAAAAAACCACACCAGTCTGAATTTCTTCATTTTACCATTTTTATGTTAATTGATGTAGGGTCACTACTCATCTATTTGTGAAGAAAAGTGGTAAAATAGAGAAAATTTAAAGTGGTGTATTTTTTTGGAGAATTTAACAAACTTACGGTGGATTTTTGGGATTAATCCTAAATTTTAGTTGTAAAAAAATACTTAATTTCTATATGTATCTAGTGTTACTACAGTTTATTATTAATATTTTAATTTTTATAATTATAATTTTTATTTTTATTAACAAAAAAATTATCAATGAAATTATTATAAATATCATTTTTTGAAAAATTAAAAATTTAAAACTCATGAATTCAAATTAAATTAAAATGAAAATAAATTTAAATATATAATTTTGATAATCAACACTAATATATAAAAAGTTATGATGAATATATGTAACTCCACAGCAGAACAAATTCCTTAGAATATGAAGAAAACGACAACATTTTGAAAGCAGGTCTAATTTTACAATTAAGGATGAACCCACCTACCATTTGTGATAGACTCAACCAATATTGTTTTTTGTTCTATTCAAATTACATCATTTATCTAAAAGGATATAATCGGTATTTAGAAACTTGTTCTATCATCTAACCCTAGATCATCAAACTGTGCAACCTGACCCAATGACGAACAATTAAATATCAAAGCTGATGAATATAATAGTAGTAGAGGGAGAGCCAAAGTAGGGTCAATCCCAAAATATTCAAGGAAAGAAGCCAAATACTAGCAGATGAAGTAATGAAGCCATTTGAAGGAGGTGACGTGTCAAAATCTGATTGATGGAAAAGTCGTGCCCTAAAGCCAGACCCACGTGAAGAAGAAGAGGAAGAAGAAAAGCAGACGACATCGACGAAGGAATCCAGTGCGCGCGGTGGTGTACGGATCATGCAACATAAGTAGTATACAAAAAAGATAACGTAGCGTTATCGGATAGGGCAGTGATAAGAGTAATGGATGACAGCCAAGTCTGAATAGCATAACTTTATCAACAGAAAAAGCTCGGTGATTGGCAGATGTTTGATGAGGTTACGTCAGGTCTGCATGGACACGTTGCACCATTTCCTCTACTCCGCCGCTTCGCTCAACGAATCCTGAGACAAACATCTTAATAATCACACCATTTTTTTAATGCCCCATACGTTCATAAAAATTAAAATAATGTTTTTTGTGCGTTTTTAAGCAGGTGATTAGGTGGAAGAGATAGTGGTGAGTGAAGGAGAAGATAAGAAATGACCAGACAATGGTTAGATTGAGGGTGTAGTTAACTAGGTTTAATGGCTTATAAAAGGCAGAGTGCACCGCTACTATAAACCATTCACAGTATAACGCATGGCTGCTGGCACGTATTACGTGGTAAGGCGGAGAAAGTAGTGGCACAAGGTTTTGTTTCTGGTTTTTGGTTTTGGTTTTGGTTTTTTTTTTTTTTTTTTTTTTTTTTTTTTATTTAAAATAAATAAATATTTAGTCTCTCTCTTTAAAACTGTCCATCACTACTCATCTCTCATGAAATAACACTTCTCTCTTTAAGTTTGTGTAATCGATATTCATTCATTTATTTTTACATAAAAAACCAAAACACTGATTTGAACTTATCTGAAGAAAAAAATAAAATTCTAGGGAAGTTAAAACCTGGTAGAAAAAACCAGAAAAACACATGGGGGTCGTCGTCTTCTACTTCATCATCCTGTTCTATATCTTCGTCATTAACACTTCAATCTCTCTCGCCTGATCTAGAGATCCAGTCACTCTTCAGCCGCCAATTCAAAGATTAGGTGAAGTTCTTATCCAATAATAGTATCTATTGTGTTTTTTTTACTAAATTTGGTTGGTTTAAGAATCTTATTAATTTATAGTAATAAAAATCTAGCATAGATTTAGTATGAGGTCGCTTTCTTTGAAGGTTTTAAGGTAATTGTTTATGTTTTTAATTGTGTTTGTTGGTAGAAGAAGCAGATGCTTTATGTTGCTTCACTGGTGATATAATTTGACAAAAAGGCGGGCCCTTTCTCTTTCTCTCTTCTTCGCTACCTTAATCAAATAATTCCCACTTGCGCTTATCCGTACAAATTAAAAATTAAAACCCTATCCATCCTTGTATCTATATATCTGCCGGCAACAGAAATCATACCTACTTGTGTGTTTTGTTTTGTTTTTTTAAAATTACCTTTTTCGGTTTCGTCCCTGGAACTGCATGGTGAAGAGGATCTACTTGCACCAAGTATGGAGGGAGATGAACAAGTAACCGGTGTTGGAGAGAAAGAGATCTGGCTTGATAAACCGCAAGAAGATTTGGGTTTGGATTTGAGTTTGGGTTTGGGTTTCCTTGTAGATGATGATTCTATTCTCTACGCAGATTTTCCACCTCTCCCGGAGTTTCCCTGCATGTCGTCATCTTCATCAACTTCTTCAACTCCGGCTCCGGCGAAGCCTGTCGCCAGTTCCTCCACCTCTTCATCAGCTTCCTCTTCTTCTTCCGCCGCTTCCTGGGCAGTTTTGAGGTCAGATACTGAAGATTTGGACAAGAAGATTTTCGGAGATGTTGATGTTGATGATCAGCCGCGGAAGGAGGAGCAGCCACTGCCTGCCTTGTCTTCAACTGCTTCTATGGAGATATCTCAGCCGTCGGATAAGTACTTGATGGATGAGGGTATTGATTGTCTTGATATAATGGAAGATGATTTGGGGTATATGGATCTGCTTGATAACAATGATATGTTTGATCCTTCTACTTTGTTTAGTCAAGGAGATATGTGTTTGGAGGATTTTCAACAAGATCAGATGAATCAACAGGAACAGACTCAGCAGCATGAGTGTGTTCTTCAAGGGAACAACGAAGGAGATCCGTACAACAGTGGTGGAGTTTTGAATGAGGATTTATCTTTGTTGTTCTTAGACTGGTTGAAATCGAATAAAGAGACTATTTCAGCTGATGACTTGAGGAACATCAGAATCAAGAAAGCTACTATAGATTGTGCAGCTAGGCGTTTGGGTGGAGGAAAAGAAGGGTTGAAACAGCTTTTGAAGCTGATTCTTGACTGGGTTGAGATTCACCATCTTCATCAAAGAAAAACTACTAGAGATTCTCCTAATGAACAACATCAGTTTCAGCAGTACCATCAAGACAATTTTCAAAACCCTAACCCTACCTCAAACATGGCTTACAACCCTATGTCACCTGAACAAAACCAATATTATCCTCAATCTCAATGGATGGGACAGCCTCCTCCTCCACCACCTCATCAACAGTACTCAGCTGACCCCACCATGGCGATGCCACAAGGTTATCCACCAGCAGCTGGGTATAATATGGCTGACCCATATGGAAGTGGAGGTTTGAATATGAATGGAAATGTCTATCCATCCCAAGATTATAACATGGTTGATTCAGCGCAGTCATGGCAACAACAACCTGCTCAGTTTGCTCACGGCGCCTCTCCTTACACTGCATATGATAACAACCTACATCAGCCTGCTGGACACCCACTGCCACCTTATAACGGCTATGCAAATCCATATCCGTACCCATACGTCCCCGGGCAGGGTGGTGATCAAATGTTGATGAGGGTAAGTACATCTGCAACGAAGGAAGCTAGGAAGAAAAGAATGGCGAGGCAGAGAAGGTTTTCGACTCATCCCAGACACCAGCATCATAACCACAACCACAACCGCCAAAATCAAAATCAGAATCAGAATCAGTGTGTGGAGCAACAAGGAGGAATAGTAGGAACCGATAACGCCCAGGCCAATGGTGGAAATTGGGTCCTTTGGCCTCCTGTCACTGGTGGTTCATCATCAGTCTCGCCTTTGCTAGAACCAACTCGAATTCAGCCACAGAGCTACCCGCGCCAAGGCATAGTAGACAGGCGCCAGGTAGGTGGTCTTTTTCTTTTTGGTTAGATATGTATGGAATAATAAATCCAGATTGGAATAATTTGTTCTTGTTCTTTTTATCCAGCTATGGAAATCTGAGAAGAATCTGAGGTTTCTTTTGCAAAAGGTGTTGAAGCAGAGCGATGTTGGGAATCTTGGAAGAATCGTGTTGCCAAAAGTATGTTGTGTAGTCATTTTCAATTATTCTAAACGGTAAATCATCAGAAATGTTCTGTTAAATTTAAATTTTGGTTGTAGAAGGAAGCAGAAACTCATCTCCCGGAGCTGGAAGCAAGAGATGGGATTTCAATACCCATGGAAGACATTGGAACTTCACGTGTATGGAATATGCGCTATAGGTATATATCCTATCGTTTATTAACTATCAATGGTTCCTGTTTTACTTATTCAACTCTAATGCTAAATCGGTGTGTTGGGAAAATCTTATTTTCTCCTGGAGTTTCAGGTTCTGGCCAAATAACAAAAGCAGGATGTATCTCCTTGAAAACACAGGCACGTACATGTCCACATTATTATACTATTCCAACACTCTTTACAATATTACTGTATCTTTCAATTTATATTTATTCAGGAGATTTCGTGAGAGCAAATGATCTTCAAGAGGGAGATTTCATAGTCCTCTACTCCGACGTCAAATGTGGCAAATACGTGAGAAAGCTACTCTGTTCAACCGTACATATTCATATTTTTAAGAATAATGCTAAATCTGGGTTTTAAAAACTTTTCAGTTAATAAGAGGAGTGAAGGTAAGGCAACCAACCCCAAAACCAGAGAATAAGAGGCCGGCAAAATCACAGAAGAATCAGAATTCAAGCTCTCCAGCTCCTCAAAAAGAGAACTGATATGGACGGTCAGGATCAACTGGGCTGTTGGTAGGTTATGTCTCTAAATCTATATCAAATTATAACCCATAAAGTTATCTAGTTGGCTCTCTCTTCCAAATTCAGCAACTGTCGAGACAAATAAGGAGGCTGATTTGGGGGGCTTGTGGTTTAGTAGCTGACTTAGTATAGTAATGGGTTTTGAAACCGTATATAGAATATAGAAGTTGTATGTCGTTTTAAAGTGTGTGGGGTTGCGTTTTGGTGTTCTTTTATCTCTAATAAGAGGTCACACCTAAACAAACCAACACGTTAGTGTATGTGTTAATGAGTACTAGATAGTGATATATTACCTCGGCGAATAATAGTAATAATCTATGTATGTGTCTCTTGTAGAAGTTGGAAAATAAAAGTGTTATATGTTGTGCATTTAAATTTCGAGCGGATGATTTTATGTTGGAAGTTATTTCTTTTAGCTCTTTATTTTCTAAAGATTTTTAGAACTATACTATTTTTCCATTTAAAATAAAAATTGTTGATCAAATTTTTTCATATTAGTTATTAAAAAAAATTGAGAATTATTACGAAAATTTATTTCTAGAGAATGATTTTATAAAATACAGAGATCTCATTTGCAGCCTTATAATTCAATTTAATTTGAGTAATGCAACAACTTAATATTAGAGTCGAACTCTATTAGAGTCGAACCCAATTTGAATATTGAAATGATGAAGTCAAAATTCTTATTCAAGAAGTCATTGCGGATCATTCGACATAGAAAACAAATCTCTTCAATTACTACAAAACAAAGAAAAGGAAATGCAAGATACAATTACTCCAAAACAAAGAAAAGGAAATGCAAGATACAAAACAAATAAAAGAAAGTGCAACAAGAGGGGAGATGACTCCTGAAAACTCGACTTCTCAAATGGCTTACAAAAACTTCTTATTTGTGGATAAAATTGCGAGCGATGAAAGAACTACCAAGAAAGACAAAGTAAAAATTGACTGAATTTTTTACGTTGGATGATGTACATTGATAGTATTCTAAATTGAAGCACGATGATGAGTCAATTCTTATATGGATTTTTTTCTCAAAATTTTGTACCCTCAAGTTTTGTTCCTCACATGTAATCATTTGGATGATTTAATGAATGTGAAACAAACATGTATAGTAGAGAAATACCAGCGACAATTTAACAAACTTTTAGCTAGAGAAAAATGGTCCAAATTGACCAAAAAGTTGATCTTTTCACATGTAGTATTACTACTTCTCTTCAACTATTAGTTGAAATGTATTAGCCTTCCACCTTAGCTCATGTAATGAGTATAGCTCGAGGAAATCATGAAGTGAATGTCGCACGTGTCAACAATATACAGACTTATACTAAATCAAATTTTATTTAAAAGAACTTGACTTAAGCAACCATTGTCATTAATTCCTCACCATCTATAAAGAAATTGACTAGAGTACATATGACGATCAAAAGGTTTATGTTACAATTGCAATGAACTTTTTTCCCCCAAATATAAATGTAGGTCACTATTTTGGATCAAAGTGATAAAAAGTGGAATTGTCAATGGATAATTGAGGCAATTTTTTATTATTAATTTCTAGCTTGAGGACAAACTGGAGGGACATAATGTTCATATATGCATTAATTGGAAAATCTTATTCAAGACACAATCAAGTCAAAGATTAAGGGAGTAACTCTAGGCACAAAATCACACATATGCATTAATTGGAAAATCTTATTCAAGACACAATCAAGTCAAAGATTAGGGGAGTAACTCTAGGCACAAAATCACACCTTGATTCTTGCAATTTTTTTTTCCATTTCAAATAATTATTATCCTTTCTTGCATTATTGAGTTTATATGAAATTCTATTTAAAGAGTATTATTTTATGAATTAAGACAAGAATAAGTTTATATAAATAAATTGATTGGTAACTTCCATAAAATTCTAGGTCAGATTCTTTTTTAGAGATTTAGATCGGATTCTCCCTTAGATGTCATATTATATTCTACAACATAAGTCTAAATAGAATTCACTCGGCAAACACATCATTGTAAGCCCATCGCCTTGAAACTCGATCTTAATTTGGGGATTATGTCAGAATGATTCTTTCTTTTTCCATTTTAATAAATTTTAATGAATGATTGTAAAGTTTTATTGTTATTTATTTGATATATTTCATGCTAAGTAATTACATTATGGGTTAGTGTCAAAAAAACCATCAACTTTTAAATTTTTTTTTTAGCTCTTAGCATCTAATTTTTAAACGTCTTGACAATCAACCCCACAAATAAAACCATCAACGTTTTCGTTAATGCCAACAACATTCCATTAGTATGAGTGATATATTTCAATTTGATCCCCTAAATATTTGAGGATTAGTTTGGGGTGCATAGTGTTCTCCCTTTTTCTTCTTAATAAATGTGGTATAAGTAAATGTGAAATTGTATTTAATGTGGAAATCACCATTTCCCCCCTCATACAAGCACCAAACTTGTTTTGCAATGACTATTTTATTTTTTAAATCAAATCCTGCCTACAAAATGTAGCTATCTCATTAACATCTACATGAAAACATTAACTTCCACCCAAAAACTACAACGACAATTGTTTAGGAGTTCCAACATTTCGTTTCAACTATAATCACAGCAAGATTAAATTAGCATAGTAGCTTTGTGAAGAATATCAAACATATTGGAAGGAAAAGAAGATAAAGTTTATCTGTTTCACAAAGCACTCTATGGCTTAAAATAAACTCCAAGAGCTGGTATTGTTAAATAAATGATTATTTATTTAGTTTAGGTTTTGAAAAGAGTCTTTCTCAATCAACACTTTATATTAAGCATGATAATAATGATATTGTTGTTATTTCTCTCTATGTGGATAATTTTTTATATTAGGAAGTCGCACAAAACTTATAAATGAGTTCAAGCAAAATATATAGTAAGCTTTTGAGATGAGCAATTTTGGTCATATACGTTTTTCCTCTCAATAGAGGTTAAACAAAGAGAAGATGAGGTCTTCATTTGTCGGAAAAAATATGCAAAGGAAATCCTGAAAAAATTAAAAATGAATGATTGCAAACCCGTGAGTAGAAGGAGTCTGAAGAAAAAACTGAGCAAAGAAGATGGAGCTAAAAGGTAAATGGAACTTATTATAGAAGTCTGATTAGGTGACTAATCTATTTTATAGCAACAAGACTAGATATATTGTATGTTGTGGGTGTTCTGTCTAGATATATGTCTTGTCTAAGTGAAGTGTATCAGTAAAAAGAGTTAGTCAAATATATCAAAGGAACTATCAACTATAGTGTCATGTTAAAAAAAAAGGAGTTATTTCCAAATCCCTTATTTTCTCAAACATTTTACTTTGAGCCATTGGTTTTGAAAACTTTTACTGCCCACAAATCAAAACAATTAGTGGTTTTATTGTTGGATGCATGGTTTTGGGTTTGGATGTGTAGTTTTGGAATGTTATGATATTTTAATAATTTAAACTAAATATTTAAAATTATTAAATAAGAATTTAAAAATGAATAAAGTATCATAATTATCCTAAATCACTCATCCAACAACAAAACCACTGGTTATTTTAATTTTGGGGTGATTTTACAACACTTTCAAAATTAGTGGCTCAAGTAAAATATTTGAAAAAGTGGGGGATTTTGGAAATAACCCTTTAGAAAAATCCGACTACAAAGCTACCTGGATGTTCAGATGATTGGGGAGATTCATTGGATGATCTAAGAAATGCCTGAGGATATTATTTCGCTCTTGGCTCCGGATTTCTGTCCTGAAGCTTAAAAAAAAAAAAAAAAAAACACTGAATATTGGAGCTCAATCCATTGCTGAGGCAGCATTTGTGACAACAACTACTGCAGTAAATCAAGCTTCATGGTTAAGAAGATATTTGGTTGATTTAAGTATGGAATAAGTTAATATGGTTTGTAGACAACCAAGCTGCAGTTGCAATAATCCCGTATTTTAGAAAAACCAGCATTTCAACATCAATGTTTTCTTTCTGAAGACGTTAAAAAAAAAAAAAAATTTAAAAATTGTAACATCACTATCATCTATTGCGAAATTGAAGAACAATGAGCTGATATATTTACAAAAATTTTGGCCAACAGCAATTTCAAGCTTCTAAGAGGTAAACCACAGCAAGGAGTGTTAAAATTTTGCTCTGTTTTTCCTCATTCAAAGATGGCATAATTTTTAGTCAAAAATGAATCCACTTACATTATCACTGGGCTGGGACATAATCTACTGATTTGCAGTGATTTTCAGTTGTTTAAATTCTTATATAATTTAAACGGATAAATCAAATAAAAATATTTCCTTTTTATATGTATCCTACTATATTGTTCATCTACCTTTAAAAAGAAAACCAACAAATCTTCCTTCAAATTTATTAGATTTGAACTTTTTTTCACTTTATACAATAATCAAGACTCAACTCAACAATTCTGGGGCAGAGAAACAAATCACCATAAACTTCAACTAATGGAGTCTCTTCTATCTATTGCCTTTGCAGCTTTAGTTTTGCCTGGAAATGGAGGAGGAAGAGTATAACAAGGAAGATGCAGAGAAGCTTGTATTGCTGCTTTGAGGAAATGCATTAGCCATCACTGTTTTTGCTGAACAGTTGGCACTTTCTTCTAGTTTTCCATTTCCTGAAGAACCATTACCATGACCACCCACATCAACCTTTACACATTCCTCTCTTTCTTGCCTAATCTCCTTGAGCATTGCTGCTACATCTTTCATTGTAGGCCTATCATCAGGTGTAGGATTCACACACAGCAAAGCAACACCTAATGTCTGCAGCATCTCCTCTATTTCCACCTCTGGCCTCCCCTGTAAACTCTGATCAAGCACTTCCATTCCACCTCTCCTCTGCCTCACCCAATCCACTATGTGAAGCCCTTCGGGAATTGTTGGATCAATTGGTTGCTTCCCAGTAAGGACTTCCAGCACTACTACTCCATAGCTATATACATCGCTCTTTTCGGTTATCTTCATCATGTATCCATACTCTGAAAAGGATTAAAAACCATGTGTTGGTAATATAAAGTAAAAGAACAATGCTTATTACTAGAAGTAACTATTGGCTGACCTGGAGCTATGTAACCATAAGAACCTGCAACTGTGTTTGAAGACCGTGCGAAATCTCCCTGATCAACTAGCTTGGCCAGACCGAAATCAGCAATGTAGGGTTCAAACTCTGGGCCAATGAGGATGTTGTTGGCCTTGATATCCCTATGAACTATTGGAGGAACACAGTCATGATGTAGATAAGCTAGACCATGAGCTGCTCCTAATATGATCCTGTATCTTAGTTCCCATTCTAAGCAACAATTGTTTCTTTCATGAAGAAGACTGCCTAGACTTCCATTAGGCATGTAATCATACATGAGTAATCTTGTCCTTCGATTCCAGCAGCAACCTAAGAATCTGACTATGTTCTTATGCCGAATAGAGCCAAGAGTCTTTATTTCGGCTGAGAATGAATCTCTGACGCCACCTATTCCGGATTTGTCATTTTGACAGTCATATCCAGCAGCCAATGTTGTTGGCCAGAGCTTTTTCACAGCAATGACTTCCCCATCTTCCATTTCAGCGCGATAAACGATCCCTGAACATCCCTTTCCAATCACATTGTCTTCTACTAAACATTTTAAGACTTGTTCTATAGTGAAATTCAGTTTCTGGAATGGAGTGAATTGCCAAGGCCACGAATCGCCTCCCATCTCCGAGTCATTGTCGTCTGCTAACATTTTCCTGGCTCGGAAAATCGCAACAGCCCCAACTATTGCCATAGCTATGGTGAAGGAAACAAGCAATGAAATTGCAAGTTTGAATCCTCTTGACTTCCTAAATCCACCATTACTTGAAATCCCCATTGCTGTAGCATTGCTGAGGAAACATGACTCATGTCCGTCAGAACACAACACCTGGTTTCCTGCCATCTCAGCAGGTGATAGCTGTCGGAACAGCTTGCTATCCGGAAGATAACCAGTGAAGTTATTGTAAGATATGTTCAGAGAAACTAAGTTATCAAGACCAGAAAGCGGCACCAAGTCACCTCCAAGCTGGTTATGAGAAAGGTCTAGTGTTGATAGTTTGCTGAGAGCTGAAATCTGAGGAGGAATATTTCCTGATAATGCATTTAAACTCAAATTAAGGGAAATGTCCAAAGCTTCAATTTGGAATAGCTCCACCGGGATCAAGCCGGAGAGATTATTGCTGCTTAAATCAAGCAGTTGAAGACTTGCACAATGGCTAAGTGATGAAGGAATCTCTCCAGAGAGTGAGTTTCTACTGATGATAAGTCTGTTGAGTGATTTAAGATTTCCCAAACTTTCAGGAATCTGACCATTAAAGCGATTGATAGAAACATCAAGAACTTCAAGCCTAGCAAGTGAAGCTAAAGTACTAGGTAGTTTGCCTGAAAGAGTGTTGTTGCTGAGGTTCAACATCTGAAGTTGAGCACAATTGCCTATCTCATCGGGTACCGTCCCATCTAACTGATTTTCAGACAAATCAAGGAAGTTAAGATTGCTCAAGAGTCCAATCTCTTTTGGAATCCCTCCCCAGATTCTGTTATTCACAAGGCGAAGACGGATAAGAGAACTGCAGTCACCGATTTCAGGAGGAAGTACGCCTGAAATCTCATTTGAAATCAAGAGAAGCTTTGTTAAATTCTTAAGCTGAAATAAACCTGGAGGTAAGCTTCCAGTGAGCGAATTGCGAGACAAATCTAGAGCTTCTAGACTCGTGCAATTCGCCAATGCTGACGGAATCCTTCCTTCAAGCTTGTTCTGCCAAGCAAAGAAAACCTGTAGCTCTGTTAGCATACCAAGTTCTGCTGGAACAGAACCCGAAATCTGGTTCGTATCGACCTGTAACTGTAACAGTCTCTTAGCATTGGAAAGATTGGTAGGGATTGAACCAGAAATGTTGTTGTTACTCAACATAAGCTCTTGAAGATCGGTCAGGTTTCCAAAAGACTGAGGTATGCTGCCGGAGAAAAAGTTCAACGACAGATCAATAGTCTTCAAGCTCTTGCAGCTGCCTATCTCTTCAGGTATCGATCCCACCAAGTTGTTTTGCCATAACAACAATTTCTCCAGCTTCTGCAACTTCCCTATCTCCCGTGGTAACGAGCCAGATAGATCATTCTCGTAAAGAAACAAGTTAACAAGCTCCGTACAGTTGCCGATATCAGGAGGAATGGGACCCGACAGCAATGTAGTGTATACCGACAAAGTCTGAAGCCTGGTTAGTCTACCTAATGAAGCAGGTAATGAACCAGAAACTTTTGTATCAGCAAGACCAAGTGTTATCAAATCCTGACAGTCACCAATCTGTTCAGGAATTTTCCCAGAGATGTCCTTGTTTCCTCCAGCTCGAAACACTTGCAGGCTCTTCAACTCACCAAGCTCAACAGGAAGATTCCCACTTAGACTGTTATCAAATATATCAAACCGCTTGAGATTGACACAACCACCAAGCTCTTTAGGGATTTGTCCAGTGAATTGATTGGAGTTCAAAACCAAGTCCTGGAGGTTGATTAGCTTGCCTATACTTGAAGGGATGGTACCAACAAGACTGTTTGAACTTACATCAAGAACTGTCAACTGGGTACATTCAGCTATGTCAGGTGAGATTGGTCCGGTAAGATTAGCACCAGAGATTATAAGCTTCTGGAGATGTAAAAGAGAGGAGAGATTGGAAGGGAATTTGAGAGGTGCAATGTCAATTGATTGGATGTTGATTTCGGTGACAAAGTTATCAGATGAGCAATTGATGTAAGACCAATGACAAGGATTGGGATCAGAAGCTTTCCAGTCAGAGAAAACTGAAGTAGTAGTAGTAGAATAAGAGGTCTGAACCCAAGAAAGGAGAGTGAGGGCTTCATTGTTAGCTGCTGTAAAACTAACAGATGCTAGAACAAGAACAAATACAAGGTGAAGGGAAAGAGAAGAATAGTGGTGTGTTATTAGTCTAGGTCTCAGCAATGGCATTGGCATTAGCATTTTTGATTACTTCAAATCCTAAGACCACTCTTCTAGGTTTTGCATCTGTGTGTATTTCTTGGTTTTGGTTATGCTAAAACTAAACTCACTAGTACTTGCTTTGAAGGCAAGCAAGAAATAGGTAGACAAAGAGAGTCAAAAGTAATAGAATAAAAGAGTGTCATCCACATAGCTTACCTCGGGGTTCTGTGTTCTAATTTGATTATATTATGTAAAATTTGTCATTAGTAGATACCATGTGTTTTTGCATTGTTTTCCTAAAAATATTTATAGTGTGGTTTGTTCTTGGTAACTGGGTTAGTCAATTTTAATGAAGATTTCAAAAGTTTTGAGGACAGGTGTGTGTTATGATTTGAGTGTTTGAATTCCATTTCCTGTAAGGAATCTGTTTCAGTTTTGTTTTACTTTGCAGTTTGGATTTCTCTCTTCCCGAACAAGAAGCAATGGTGAATATTATTGAATTTGAATAGTTGAATATACTGACTTTATATTAGAGTATGATTTATTTTATTTATTTTTCATTGGGCAGATGAAACTCTGAATGCAAAGCATATGTAGTGTGCTGTGTGCACTTGATAAGCCCACTGATGAATCATAAATTGCTTGTATACTACTAGATTTCATATCGAATAAAATGGATTAAAGAAAGGGTTGGTTGGTGCACCGAGCCCAGAGCCCAATGGCGTGACCTTGGAACACTCACACACAGAATCTCTTCACGTTTTTTATGTTTGTTTTCAAATTGGGAGAGTAGTGTCTGTATTGCCGTTTGTATTTGTTCCGAGTAAATAACATAAATTGTGATGGGATATTATTACACGGACAAAGTTGTTTTGCATCAATTTCTACGTATCTTTTATATGGACATACATATGTGAGAAACAATAACTCCACCTTTTACCATTCTATTTCCACCCCAATTCTACTGGAATTTTAATAATATCCTTGATTAATTCGACCATTTATAATAAATTTTAATAATTTTTATTTATATTTTAAATTAAATAAATACATAAATATTTTGATAATTTTTTATATAAAATTATCAAATATTAATTTTTATTTTTATTTTTTATATATTAATTAAAATTTTATAAATTAATATATAAAAACTTATCAAGTACAATTAATTCAATAATTCATATTAAAAATATATAAAATATATATATATATTTATACCTAAATAATGGTACGTATATCATTATATAAAATAATAATAATATGATATATATAAAATAATTAATTTTTATTATATTAATAAATTGTTTATAATAAAAAAGATGTTTTTTTTTATAAATAATTTTCATTAAATTATAATAAACGCTGTTAAGATGTAAATACAAATTTAGTATAAGGGTATAATTAGTAGTTAGGGTGTAAATGCAAATTACGAGGGTACCAACATCACCCTTCTATATATATATATATATATATATACACGAAAATATCGTACCCAATTGTCTGGGCCCAAAAAATTGTCTGGGCCGCGCACAATTCCCCTCTCACTTTCGTCCCTATCAGCAAAACCACAAATATCGCACTGCACTGATCCAATTTTCATCAGAGCACAAATGGCATCTTCACTGATTCTAAATAATTTGTGTTTTTCTTCACCATACTACTCTCTAACACCCTACAGAAACCAAACCCTACCTCTATCCCACTCTCCAAAATTACAGAAGCAATCTAACCTTCCGCTAATGCACTACAGAGTTTGGAAACCTCGTTTCTTACCTGTTATCTTCGCTGCCCAATCAAATTTCTTCAAAGGTTAGACTTTTTCTTTTTCATGAAGTAATATTGTTTGCAATCGTTATTGTCATCTTTCAGTGAATATGATGGATAATTGAGTCAATTTTCTGAGGACAGCTAGCTGTCTGAATTATTGTTGCTGTGTCTAATCATTGTATTTTAGAGCTTAGGTGGTTTTGGTTGTAATTTTGTGTAATGTACCGGATATGTTGATGATATGAACTCCGCTGTATGTTTTACAAAGATATATGATTTATTGAAATTGAGATAATATTTTGCTGGATAGGCCTATCAATAAGTATACTTATCTAAGAACAGTTAGCTTTGGAACTGAGAATAGTGTTGGTAGTAGAGAATAGAAGCAAGGCTCTGTTAAGAGAAGACATCTTTTATATAGAAGGAGAGTCTTTGGGGTGGAAAGTTGGTCGAATTTTTGAATAGTTTATGGAGATTGGGGCTTGAGAGTGTTGGTCCTAGAAAGCTAACTGAAACTACTCTATTTTGATTTTAATTCATCAATATATTCAGTATAATCCTCTTCATTTCTTAGTCTAGACGTTGATTTACACTTGCCTGATGGAGATGGCTAGGTCTGTCTAGAAAGAATTCACTGAGAAGATTGCAGCCAAGAGCTCCAGTATATACAATATGCAACCTTTTTCTTATGGATGTTAAACCCGAAATATGTTGGCTATTTCTTTTGCTAGCATATCAATACACAATTGCTGTTATTATTGACTTAGTTCCATTTGTTTGCATATTCTCTTGGAGTTCGCATTTTTATCTCTCTAAATCTTAAGGTTGGTTGTTCTTTGTTTGTTTTCTTGGCCTGTTGAATGGTTAATAAGTTTTCAAGCAGTAGGTGAGTGAGGCCTCTCATGACCAATTAGTTTTGTTTTTCAGCAGTTAAGGGGATTAGCATGAGAAGGTTGATATTTATCTTGATTTTAAATAAAATGAAAGATAAAATAGAGAGAACTATTGGAAGCATCCACCTATAAATAGGTTATCACTTGTCTTGAGTTAATGTAAAATAAGAGATGTAATGTAGAGTAGAGAATTTTATCTCATCATTCTACAAGCCAATAGTTATAGAGTCGACTGTGAATTGCTGCCTCAGAATTTTTGGTAGTATTGGCTTGGGTTTAGTTCTAGATCTAGTTGTCTGATAAAATAGCTGGTTGAGGAATAGTATACTGCATGGTTGCCTCTGATTCTTGTCACAATCAGTATGAGGGGGACCCATGAACTACTTTTATGATTGGTTTTTCTGTTCATCCTGTTATAGCTGCCTATTCCTTACTAATGCTGCATACTTTGAATTTTTGGTTCGTCGCATACTAACTGTCCTGTGAATTCTGAAATAGTTATTCAAACAGTATACAAGGTAGGAAGGGATGGAATTGAAGCTGGGACCAATTTAGTACCTGTAAGTTTATTTTTGTTAAACTTATTTATTCTCAAATTGGAGTTACTGTTAAAACTTGTTCATGTTTAATCCTTCTGTTGGCAGGATTCTGTACCCAGACCAATAGCAAAGGTTTCAGTAACTGTAGTTGCATTGTCACTTTCACTCTTTGTACTCAAATCATTCCTCTCTACTGCCTTCTTTGCCCTGGTAAGGTTTTATTGTTATTATTAATACCTCTAAGCATAGATAGGGTTTGGTATTTTGATTTAATTTCAGTATATTGTTCAGTTTCATATTCTTGTGGATCCACTATTGTATGTAGCACTCATGTTTGATAGTGGTATACTCGGCCAAAATTAATGTTCGGATATCTAGTTGCTGTGACTGCTACACTTAACAATATGTTTGATAGCCTATTCTAATACAACTGCCCAAATATCATTTGGCTCATAATACTAGAATATCGTTCTTCTTCGCTGATGAAGAGCCTGTTTTACCAGTAGGACTGAGACTCTAGGACTGGGATATTATTAACATCTATAAGTTTGATATAAATCAATGGATAAGCCAAATCTAAAAACTTGATAAATTTATGGAAACTCTATCGATATGTTGCTAGCATAGGGAAGTACCAGGAAATACCATTTTAAGACTATCTTTCTCTAACTACTTATAATGGTTGCTACCAATCTTTTACCAACGGCTTGTGGTTATTCATATTCTTCTCTTAATAGTTCAAACAGAGATATCATCGAAGTTCAAAATATTTTTTTTCATTAGATAAAATTTATTGAAAGAAGAATTTGATCCCCCAGAGCTATGTGATAAATTAGTGCTAAATTTGGTAGATATTGAATAATATCTTCTGTTGTCTATGAGCATCTTAATGTAAAACACATGAATAATGTAAAACACATGAATACTTAGAAAATAAGAAAAGGTGAAAACACCGAAGATAATTGTGGGCTATACTGTAAAGCAGTGAAAGGAAAGACAGGAGAAGAGAGAGAGAATTTATTTGACAGCCTAGTTCTCTAGATTGATTGGTACTTTTTCTCCCAATCTTTATTGAAATTCAGTTTATTGTTAAGGATAACATAAACATAAAGTATGTTTATATTAGTTTAAGTTTTTGTTTCCTCCCAAATTTTGCTATTGACACGGACAATTCAGGTTAATGATATATGACAAAACTTACCCGTTTGACTGAGGATTTGATGTTGGTTACTGGCTTCTGGTTTCTACCAGAGAAGAAATGATAATAACCTGCCCCTTATTTTATAATTTGATATTCTTACCAAACTCGAATCTTTTGGTTTGCCCTCATATTGGGGAATAACTCACAAAATTCAGCGTTTAAAGTTTTTGAGTGTTCCTTGATATAATTGAGATTAATATTTGAGTGTCTAAAGTTTTTGAGTGTTCCTTGATATAATTGAGATTAATATTTGATTTTGGTTTGTGTACTGGAAGGGATTGAATCAATTTTATTTATGGTTCATTTTAGATCTTCTGATTTTTCACATCACAAGATTGCTTTGGTTGGACAGCCTACTAACAAACAATTATTAATGTTATGATAAAATTTAACTCTCTCTAAGGTTGCAGTTTGAAAACACTAAGTATTAGCAATTACTTGATTTAATTATGCTTGCTTCCTATTGTTTATTATGGTATTGAAAATGTCCATTGGTTTGCTGTCCGCCCTCGTTTTTTGATGATTTTAGAATCAGATAACATTATATTGGAACAATGGTAATTTTTGTATTGCTAATGAACCCAGGCTACAATGGGACTTGGGTATTTCGTATTCATTGCACTGAACAAAGATGATAAACCAAGTGGGAGTCGAGCTTCCACTTCCACATATACTGAGGACAAAAGTTCTACATCTACAGATGATGAGGCTCTTGAAGAAGCTAGAAGAATAATGGACAAGTACAAGTGACAAGCAACGGATGGAATTGCCTATATATGTAAGGTGAGCTCCATAGATGTGTATCCTTATTCCATTGCTTAACATCAAAATGCAGTACACATCAAAAGTACAGAAAAACCATACTTCAACTTTTATTCTTAGTCATCCGTGCTGATTGAGCCTTCATCATTGACTCGAGCATATAGGTTATAAACTTTTAAAAGTTTCTGCTCAGAGACATGCTAGATATCATAGATCCATATGTATATTAGTAACACCATCTACCTTGTTCATAAACATATCATCAGCTATGGAAGTTAATGTCTACGCCAACTGAAATGCATACATACATAAATCTACAAAAGTAACCCAGTGTATAGTTAATCCTCCATGGCGATAATGCACCTCAAGCCCTCCCCTTTAGTCATATACTCAAAGGCTTTGTTTATCTCTGCAAACGGTATTTTGTGAGATATGAACTTATCAAGATCCAGTATCTGCACATCAAAATGCACATACATTGTCATTTACAAAGCTAGCTTCAAATGTGAAGGAACATTAATTCAAGTTATGATGCATCAGGCACCTTATTCATGTACATGTCTACCACAGAAGGTAGATCCGACTGCATTTTGTAATTCCCAAATATAGTTCCTGTTAGTGTCCTTTCTCGGAGGAACATAGCTGGTTTTGTCTCCAGGACTGCATCCGTAACTGGAATTCCGACCAGCACAGCCACTCCCCATCCCTGCATTTTGATTCTCCATGACAATTTAACAACCTAAATGTCATCTCTGATACTATTTAATGGTTGAGAAACATACTTCACGAACACACTCAAAAGCTGAGATCATAACAGATGTTATGCCAGTGCATTCCAGACTCCTATCCACACCACCATCTGTCATCTCTATTATTACCTGCAAATATTCAAACATCAGAGATTATTAGATAAATGGGTGATCATGTGCAGTGAAGCAAACAAGACTAGTCATTTACCTCTTGAACTGGTTTGTCATAGTCCTTTGGATTAAGGAAATCAGTTACTCCAAACTTCTTGGCTACCACATAACGTAGAAATATGTTTTACCTTCGCATAAAGCTTTAATATTAATTATGAAAATCCTTGTTAGTATATACCTTGTTCAAATTTCTTAGGGTTCAAGTCCACCCCAATTATCCTTGATGCTCCAGCAATTCTTGAACCTTCTGCAGCCTATTAAAATTATATAATTGATTACAGGTTAACTAATAAATACATAAATATATATATATATATATATAAATGATCTGTTTATATAACATACAGCTAAACCAACACCACCAAGTCCAAAGACAGCAACAGAAGAGCCCTTTTCAGGTTTGGCCACATTCAAAGCTGCACCCAAGCCTGCTCACAAAATCATTAAAGACGGGGACAGGGCAGCAACTAAAGAAGCCAAATACTGATTAGTTAGTTTGTAATAGAAACCTGTCGTGATGCCACAACTAAGCAAGCAGACTTTGTCTAGAGGAGCTTGTGGGTTGATCTTCACAGCACAGCCAGAATGAACCACTGTGTATTCACTGAAGGTGGACGTGCCAAGAAAGTGATTTATTGGCTTCCCATTGATGGAAAACCTTGATTTTCCATCAGAAATCATCACTGTTCTTGATGAGTTCAACCCTAGATACTCACACATATTACTTTTTGGTGATTTGCAGTGCTTGCAATTGCCACACTCTCCTCCAAATACTGGAAGTACATGGTCTCCTACTTGAAGGCTTGTCACACCTTCTCCAACACTCTCAACTATTCTGTTTCATATCAATCATCAAATATAAATAAACAAATGCATCACATAGAATTAACACTAGAATAACATCGTACCCAGATGCCTCATGGCCTAGTATTATAGGAAACAGTGGAGGATGACCCTGAAACCAGAAGAAGCAGATTCAATATTTAAGTATATGTATATTATGATTTATTTGAATGCTATATTGGACCTTGGCTTCCCAGAAAAGGTAATCAGAGCGGCAAAGCGAGGTATATTTGATCTTGATTCTAACTTCCATGGCTTCGGGAGGAGCAACATCTACTTCTTCAATAACCAATGGCTTCCCGGCTTCCAATGCAACAGCAGCTTCCAATGCAACAAAAGCAATCAAATTCAGTAAACAGAGACTTGAAAAGAAGAGAACTTAAAAGTGGATTTGATACCTTTGCAGCGAATAACACGACCAACAGTGGAAGTAGTAGACTGATTTTCCATTGTTACTTTACAGAAAATGTGTTTTTGTTGTTGAAGAAAGTGATCTTCGATTCTGCTTTTATAATAGTATTGAATGATTGCGGTTGGATAATAACAATAGTTATACGTCCTATTTTCATAACTATTGTTATTATCCAACCACAACCACCGAATGAGTGTGTCAGCACAAGCGTTGTTCATGCAAGATGAACACGTACATGTGTTTTGTAATAGACAAATGTGGTGTGTGTGAATGTGACACCTATTCATGCAAGATGAGCTTCATGACTGGTTCACACCTGTTTCATTTTTCTTATTCCTGAAAAATCAAGTGTCACGGCTAACACCTGCACCAAGTCAGATGACTTCTCTGGACCTAATAAGGTTATGTTTAATACTTAAAAAAAAATAAAAAATTAAAAAAAAATTAAAAAAAATTAAAAAAAACACTAGCAAATCAGACCATTAAAGGTAGAATTTGATTAAAAGAATAAAAAAAATTATATTACTCGAAAGAATGCTATACAAGTATGTATAGCATGCATTCAAAGTTATATAAGAGAACTCACCCAAGCTCACAAAATATGTATAAATAAAGGACTCAAGTTCTATTTATACTAGTTCTTAATATTTTAGGATTTTCTAGCCAACTTAAGGGAAGAAGCTTCTAGTATGGTGATTTAGACTCCTTTTTTCCATGTCTCTAGAGTCTTATAGGAGTGTCTAGTGCATGCAACAAGTATTCTAAACTTTTCCAAGTCTTCTTCAACCTTCTAGAATGTTCCAGATGCAACCAGAGTGTCCTAGAGGGAGCATGGACTGTCCTAGATATTTTCAGAAGCTCGGAGTCCAAATGACACGTGTCATACACCAATAGAACCGTCTTTAAGTTTAGAACACAACCCTAAAATCTCAGCGCCATCTGCCAAGTCAATCTTCCCTTATAGCCGAAAGAGCACAACAAGGTTAAGGCAGTTGAGTTGGTAAGAAATGCAGCAAAATTAGCCTTTTGTGAGTGAGCCATGCTGCAGGGTTGACACAGTCTCCTATATATTGTGAACGATGGTCCTATCATAGTAAGTGACGTGGGTCGAATCCGTCAAATATAAAGTAGAATAATCCTGTTAAATACTAAGACAGTAGTAAACAGGGTCGAACCACAGAGAACGATATAATCAATTTAAATTCTATGAATAACCGGTAAGGTAATTAAGATTGTGGAATTGATTGGAAAAATAAACTAAATTAAAATTGTAGTGAAGTAAATCAATAGAAGAAACAATCCAGCAAAGTCTATAGTCAATTATTGTGTTGATCATCGAATCTAAGTATAATTATTTCAATTCAGTAACCATAGTTATAGCGGTTGACGTCGCGCCTAACCACCTAATCTTCCCTTAGTTATAAGACTAACTGGACAAGCACCTTCTAATTAGTCCCTAACCTAATCGGCAACCCCGACAAGCGCCTGACAGGTTCAACCGTAGACTGCTTTAAGAAATAGGAAGACCTATGGTCATAGCTAACAAATCAACAAAGCGTGTTTATTAACCTATGATCACAACTTCACACAGCACGACGTATCACACTGTTTGCTACCTGTGTTAACTTAATTAAACGATTACGTATTTAATCTTGTTAACTAGCAATGTATTAACCTAGTTGATCAATTAATCGGCCAAATCAATTAATCAAATAAATAAACACATTCAACCAAAACCATTAACAACAGTGAAATAATGAATACTGCAGAAATAAACTTTAAAGCACAAATCTCACAACACTAATAATTAAACTAATAAACTTTACTGGATATAATAACTTAGCTAGCTGTGATCATAGCTAGCATCATGGTTATAAAATGTACGTTCAGAAAGAAAACAGAGCCAAAAATGCAGAATAAAACTCAATAAAATCTAAAAAGAATGAACGTCCCCAACCTCTTCTCCAGAAAACAATATAGAGACTAAAGCTAAAGAAGTGGGATGTAGAAAACGAACCCACAAAATCTCCTAAAAATCTAATTAAAAATTCAAAGTTCAAATATAAAATAAAATATCGTTTCCAAAAACAGATCATCAGTCTTCATTTGTTGTTTGACTTCTTGCTTGATTTGTAATTTCTTCTAAACAGCCCTTGAAATTCTTAAAACTGAAAAATCAGCTCCAACTGTACAAAATTAACAAAACAAGCCAAATTAATAACAAATAATCAAATATGCCCAAAAATAGTATGGTATAAATAGCACAAATGATACACATTATGTGCTTAGTCAGTAAGGAAGAAACCTATCCAAAATTTTGGCTATGGAAAGACCAATGTCCACACCAATAAACCTTTAACTTACTTCACTTGCGAAGTATTTGCATTTTCATTCTTCTCTTGTCTATGCTTATTATCTACTAATTATATATTTTTTCTTTATTCATGGTTGTTCAATCGGGTTTTTCATATTATAAAGTGATGATAATATATTGGTATTAGAACTTCTTAGAAAGTTTTATCTGAGCTTATGAACAATAACAAAATTTGAAAATAGTTTGGAAATATTTGAGATATTATTTTATTCACTCAAGTGTTTAGGATTATTGATGAGATGCAATTCTGCTCTAACTCGGAGACACTGTAATGGTATTAAATATCTTCTCCACTATCTTCTCAGAGCAATTGATTAGGGATTATTTCATTCGAAATATGATAATCCTTCATGTTTAATTAGGTATACTGAGGTAGAAAATTCGTGCTTTTCCAAACCAGAAAACATACAGAATTTGAGAATATGTTTCGAATCTACATGAGCCATATTCTCATACTGGTTATATATATTTTTTGTAATGGCGCAACGATCTTATGAAGATTTATAAAGCAAACGTTAGTTGCGACATATTTGAATCATGTTGAGATTATTGCACGGCATGAAACCAGCTGGGAATGTAGCTGGTTGAGATCTGTAATCAAGCATATTAAGTTTTCATGTAATACTCCTCGAGTAGTGGATAAGTTTATAATTATATATGAGGATATTGATGCATGTATCACTCAAATCAGAGGAGGAGATTGGACAGATCATATTCTCCAAAAATCTTCTACCTTTTAACTTCAAGAATCCAAAAAGATTGAAGAGAAATAGATTCGATCCTCAAATAATTTAGTGAATTTATTAAAAAGAAAATTAAAAAATTCACCAACTTCAAATTTTGAAATAATGGTTAATAATATTAGAATTAGGAAACTCTCCAAGTTAAAAGAGTGATTATGGATGTCATTTTTGGGTGAGTTTTGCAATCAATTGTTCCATTTTCCCTTTGTCTAGTTTTAAAATTTTAATCCCACTAGCTTTTCTAGTAAGGATTTTAATGAGGCAGTTAAAGTGGTGGAAGGAAATTGAATAAGGATTATTGTGAATGATGGTACCACATCCAAGAGGAAAGAAAACAAACACGTTATGATTTGACCTGTACAAAATTTTGCCTATAAAAGGTCTGCAATAATAAACTTTTAATTTAAGTATGTCTATTTCTAATCTCGATGAATACTATTGTCACATAATATAGCGGAGATATTGAGACTTGTGGCACCTTTTTGTTTTCCTCTAACTAAACTTAAATTGGTCATTTCACAAAGGATTTATATTTTAAAATCTGTAACACCCCCTACCCGGTTCGGGAGATCCGAGGTGGAAGTGACACATCACGAACACACTCAAATCAATTTCTAATTAAAAACCCTAGGTTTCAAATTGAAAACCCTAAATTTTTAAAACGATTGAAGTTCGGACGAAGAATATAATTTTTATTTTAAATCATATAAAATATCACATAAACTCATATCAGAATCCAATTCTGGACATTTAAATAAATTTAAAGACTATCAATAATTTCATTAGAAAAGATAATCAACTACTAAAATATTAAAAAAAATATTCTAAAAACATATTCAAATAAAAACCAAATGCAGTGGAGTTCCCAATTCAAATATAAGATAATATTTAAAAATAATACACTAATCAAAATTATAAAAAAAAAAAAAAAACATCTGAAACTAAATCCTTGAAAAATAATGTGACTCTCTGCGCAATAGATCCGACTCCCAGGTCCAAAGTATCATTGTACCTACGTGTCAGCAAAACAAACTAACACGCTAAGCTTTTGCTTAGTGAGACGACTAAAGAAATAAACTGGTTTAAAACTTACGAGACCATCAGGGGATACTCGCAAGATAAACAAAACACAAACAAACAATGATCAAACACGGTTGACAAACTATGTAAGACTTGTCCTCACATACATATACCAAAATCATTTAACGTAAATGTCATCGAACCATCAATGATTATAACATTTCAATTAATTTAATAACACTTCTATAATCATCTCTACCTAGCACAACATCAACACAACCTATCTCCATATTTTCCTAATAAAAATATAATATTTTTATTTAACATAATCATACTTATTTACAGAAAATTCATACACAATCTTACATACACAACATAACAGACAACTTAAAACCGCCTTAATGAAAGATAACAAACCACTTATTTTTATCACAAAATACTGTGAAGAAACAATACATAATTCATAATTCTATTGATTAATTTATCTCATAACCATAAATATATTTACATTGATTTCCAAATCATAACTTACCAACATTATAAAAGAATATTTAATCAAACCACAAACCACTTATCAAATATACATATTAATAATCGCCACTTATCAAACAAACATACAATTGCCGTACAAATAATATATATCAAATTATAACATGTTTAATTCATTTTTAGTTCGCCTTTAAGTAAGACTCCCAAATGACTGTAGGACACGGGAAATTCAATCAGAACATATCGGAACAGAAAACCCAGGCACGGCCGAAGCCCCCATAACACGACCATATGGTGGACCGAAGCCCCTTTTAATCGCAAATCATATGCGGAACACACAAGCAAGGCTAACGCCCCCAAATTTGATAGATATCCTCCCTACGACATGCCAACTATCCTTACATACAGAAATCTCTGCTTAAGACGGACATCTTATTTAAATTTTGTGAGATCACACAAATCCAATAAAGTAGTTTCAAACAGGATAAATTTCCATCATCCACAAAAATCTCAAACACAATGTTTTATTTTATCATAATCTAATAAGTCAACAATTTAGTTCCTGATATTGATATTCACAGAATCAATTTATCACAAACTGACAAGCTCAACAATTAATCTTAATAGTCAATTTCACAACATTTATTTGATCTACTATCATACATTCATATCAACCAGGTTACTAATAACATTCTGACTATACTCATATTCAATGCATAACAATATACATTTATATGTCTCGAAATTAGAAACCCAAAAATATCTAAACTAAATCCATATATATATATAAGTATACTTATGTTCCTCGTAAATCTAATATACAAATAATATACTATATAAGCATTTATTTCTCTAGCAAAACCAATGTACAATAACAACACTAATATCATTATATATATATATATATATATATATATAATTACCAACCAATTTCAACTCCATTTTCAACTCCATTGATATGTAATTTATTTGCATATCACGGGAATGAAAATCAAATGCCCAAACAACAAATGATATACATATATTAATATTCATAAATAATTATCATAATACCAATTGATCTAGAATTATATGATGCACAAATAATCATGTCCAATATCATATTGCACAAATTTAAAGATGCACAATTAACTATGGCAAATATCATAATGCACAAATTACCATAACATGATTTTAATCAATAAATGAATATATAAGTCACCACTAATATTTATCTTTTAAATCAAGTAAATTAAATCCATAACACACCGAACACAAATTAGAGGTGAGGGTACAATACACTCACCAAAGCGGGATTGTGAAACTCCCAAATCAAGTAAATTTAATGATCCTCTCATAATGAATATTTTTAGGAATCAACGGAGTCTAAGTCCAAGTAAGAATCAATGAATAATGAGATTTGGAATAGATATTTTGAAAATTTCATCCCTCTTCTATGAGATCTAACTTGGCATGCCTTCAATTCGCAAAGTACTAGAAATAGTGGTGGATTTTAAGGTATAAATTGGTTAAGCGGGGAGAGAACCTGTCTTTTCTAATAAATACGAAATAGATATGATTTCTAGTAAATACGAAATAGATATGATTAAATCTTTTATCGTTAGTGTTTCTATAGCCTAGATATTTGTTGATCTACTTTTGAAATGGGATAATCAGCATACCATATCCATTTGTATAGTCTTAACTATAACGGATAGTTTGATCGATAATCTGTCAAGAGAATTCTTATATTCATCGTTATACATAATCTTATTTTTTAATTTTATTTTATATAATCTATAACAACGATAATATCCATATTTATGATTAGAAATAACCTAAATCTAATATTAATATATATAGAGAGAGAGAGTTATGATATGAACTACATAGTCAATCTATGCATACATGAATTTTTATATTCATTAAGTTGCAGGTGCAGGTAGTTCATACCCTCTGTGGTCGCACTCTTAGGGATCCAGTATGTGTCATCCTATCTCGATCTTCTAGAATATCTTACAGTTTTCCAATAACCGCACACTTAGGGATCCAGTATGTGTCATCTCTTGTATCTCGTACCTCTTGAATATCTTACAGTTGTCCAATGGTTGAATTCTTAACAAAATAATTACCTAATAGACTCGATCGATCCAGTCTAGATCTTTATCCAAATCTATTATGGAAATAACTGCCTCATGATCACTCTATAATTGTTCACTATAAATCAGGGCCGTCTCAAAGCATTTTCTGGGCTGTGCTTATTATTAGATAAAATTTTTAACACAAAATATAACAAATATATGATAAATAACACAAAAATTATTATTTTTCAAACTTATTTAATTAAAAAAAAAATTGTTTCGTTACAGTTAATACGCTTTTCAACCAAATCTAACAAAAATTGTAATAAAAATTATTTTCAGGAATTGAAATTGAAAGTTGAAATTGAAAAATAAATAGATAAAAAGAAAAAGAATTTTATTTTATTATTAATTTTTTTTTAAATAGAGATTTTGAATCTCTTTCCATTGAGCTGTTTGGTTACGTGAACTATGGTCCTGCTACAAATAAGGGTCTTGGTCAATGGTTGATGACTCTGGTCACTACATCAACTCACAAACAATCAATCGTGATCCCAAAATTCTTTTACTCAAAAACCCTAAATCCTCCATCTTCAACCATTCTAAGAAAAAAAACGAACCTCATAAAAGGAGGCAGTGCCCCATACTTTGAGGTGTTAAACCTTCGACGAGATTGAACCCCACCAGTATGATAAAAATAAGAAGATATGAAATGAATGGTGATGATCAAAATGTGTGAAATATTTAAGCAGTAACAAAGAGAGAATAATACGCACACCACCGTCAATTAATAATTTCTTAACTCACCCCAATCAATCTAAACACTTTCAGACAACATTGTATACCAAATTTCTTCATTCCTTATTGAAATTACATTTAGAAAAAGAGAGCGCAGCGCAATCAGTATGTTCCCACCATGCCTGACAAAATCCATGCAAAATACACATGAATATATCATCCTAAATTTGAAATCCCTCTCTTGGATGCTTGCTTGGTTTCTATAAGAATAAAATGATAGGATGATTTTATTTAAGTGGATGGACCATGGGTTCAGCACTTGGCAAAAAGTCAAAGATTGTGATGATAATTGAAATCGTGGTGGTGAACAGTGTAATTGTCTATGAAGAAGATTTTAGTGGTCGATAGATTCGGTGTCTTTTAATTGTATGTAAAGTTGAAACACTTGAAAGTGTCCATGCATGCTTTGCCTTATCTTCCCCAATCCAGGATTCTTCAGCTAGAGTCATCGTTCCGATCAATTAATTGACAGAATTCAAATTCTTTTTTCTTCTCTAAATTAAAGAAAATAATTTAAATCTATCTTTAAATGAAAGAAATATTTTGTAATTTGAAAGTTTGAATTGAATTCAAGTGTGGCTATGAAATGGAATTGTATGATATTAAAATGGAATAATTAAAATAAAAATCAAGTGAATTTTATAATTTTTTAAAACATCATTATATTATTTGTTATTGTATTTTTATATAAACTTTTTTGTATGTTATATTATTGCATTTAAATTTTTCAATAAACCTATTGAATTTCAGAAATAAATCGAATGGTGGTGGTACGCTGGTAATAGATGGCGACATAAAAGAAAATTTAATTTTTGGTAATTTCGGATTTTATAAAATCTCTTTGTTTCGTTAGCTGAAAAACTCTACTAAATTAATTTTTAAAACTATTAAAATTAAAAGCTTTTTAAAAAATTAAAATATTAAAAATATAATGATAAAATAAAAAAAATTAAAAATATTTATTTTCTTTTATTTACATTGTATATTCCAACTTTAAAAATCTTACAAAAATAATTTTTCAAACTTTAATTTTAAAAAATAAATCAAAGTAACAATTTCACCTTTTTGGGAATACCTTCTGCATTATTCTGTGAAGGTGATCTTTAAAAAGAATTTGTAAATGTGTGAAAATTTATTTTCAAAAATCAAAGTTTAGATAACTAAATTAGAAATATAATTCTATTGATTTAGTTTTGAATTTATAAATTTTGTTTGGTTGTAAATTTTTCCCTTTCAACAAACATTGTAAATCCTTTTTTAAAATTATTTTTATTTTAAAAAATATTTTATAAAATGATTGATTGCCTTTTAAAAATATTGAATTTAAAATATGACAAGTTGATTAAAGAAAAGTAAAAGGGCTCTATATTTTTAAACAATTATTCTAATCATTAAATCAAGCATTCATAATTATTGGATTATATATATATATATTATAAATATGAATTTTTATATTACATAAAATTAATCAATAAATAAAGTTTGATGTCTTTCAATCATATAGAAAAATTATACACTAGAACCAATATTAAAATAAGAGCTAAATAAAATTAAAAATTATTTTATTTTATTTTAAATTATTTAACGGTAAAATTTTTAAAAACCGAAGAAAATAAAATAGTCTAAAATTTTAGAATAATTTATTTAATTAAATAAATTTTTTGAACTAAAATTATTCTTTTATTTTAAAATAATAAAATAATTTTGAAATATCCATTTATTATTATTTAATAAATTAAATTAATATTTATACAAAATTAAAATTCAATAAGAATATTAACACGAGAATTAAAAATGAATGCAATACTTTACCGTCTTACTCTATACAAATATACCCGTTCAAAAATAACTCGTATTAAAAATAGATATATACTATAAATTATCTAGTTACAGTTCATTATAATTTAAAAAAGAAAATGATATCAAAGTCATTTCCTATGTATTAAAAGATTATATATATAAAATGTCTCCCACTACAAAATTTCAGGATCAAGAAGGCGAGGAAATGGTCTGAGACACCCACAACAGTGACCATGTAAGATGCTCATTCATGCTCTTATGTCGTGGATTTATATCATTATTTAATTTAAGTCATAGCCAGAGTGACCAAATCTTCCTATTCACAGTAAGCTACCATCAATCATCATCAATGGTTGCTCCCTGGGTCCTTTCAGCGTAAAGCTATTTATTGTTTATTTCGGCTGGATCTAATTCTCTTGTTGCTATTGAAAATTATCATAATATCATCATCTCTCAAATATAAACAATTCAACCATCAGCAAAGCAGAATCTTAATGAACTAAAAACAAATGGAGCCATTTTCCTTCCTATCGATTACTACTTCTCACAAAATAAAGGGAATAAAAGGAAAAAAAGAAGAAGACTTGGGAGCATTACAGCAGTTGGTAGAGTTGATGATTACACCTGATATAAAAAATAAAATAACAGGTGTAGAGAAGTGCACTCAAGTTGTGTCAGTCCACCAAAGGGACATCACACTCATCTTTCTTTCTACTTTGGTTTTCCTTTTGTACTCTCACTCCTCAACATCTGGGTCCCACCATATCATATGCTTCAAATAACACGCGTCGGAATCGCAACCTGATGACCATAATACCTCCTGTGCGCCTCCCCTTATTTTCTACCTTTTCCTCTTTTGCTGCTCCCTCAAAAACTGCAAACCCCATTTCAAATTAAAATAAATACCACACTACTATAACTATTTCTAATTCCAAAGGCGAGCGTGAAGTGAACTACTAGTAATTAATTATCCTACTAGTATCTATCCACTTCTTCATCACCGTCTGATTAAACGGAAATCATCTACGTTAATCATAGTGTAAAAATAGTCAAATCATGACCGTAGAATTATTTGACTGTGAGTTCTATACATAATAGTCAACAACTCTGTCAGCTTTTCGAAAAGCAGAAGAGAACCTCTCCCCCCTCTCCTTACATAGAACTCCACACCACACTCTCTCCTCTCTCTTTCTCTCTCTAATGGCGTCTCAGAGGCTTTACTCTTTCGACTACTACATTTTCACCTTCTTCTTCACCATTGCTTTATCAGCTTCCTTTTCTTCTTCCTCTTCATCGGATGTTGAGCTTCTATTAGGAAAAGTAAAAGCTTCGCTACAAGGTAATTCTGACAACCTACTCTTATCTTCATGGAACTTGACTGTACCTCTATGTCAGTGGAGAGGTCTTAAATGGGTATTCTCCAATGGGACTACACTCTCCTGTACTGACATCTCTTCACCACAATGGGCCAGTCTTTCTTTGCATAAAGACTCTTCTCTGCATCTCCTCTCTCTTCAGCTACCGTCAGCTAATCTCTCTGGTTCGCTTCCCAGAGAGCTTGATGAGTTCTCTATGCTTCAAAGTTTGTATCTTAATATCAATTCCTTACAAGGAACCATTCCTCTTGAGCTCGGTTACAGCTCTTCTCTATCTGATATTGATTTGGGCGGAAATCTCTTTACTGGGGTTTTGCCTCCGTCGATATGGAATTTATGTGACAGGCTTGTTTCTCTTAGGCTTCATGGAAATTCACTCTCTGGTACTCTTCCTGACCCTGCTCTGCGCAACACTACTTGCAAAGACTTGCAGTTTCTTGATTTGGGTACCAATAAGTTTTCTGGGAGTTTTCCTGAGTTTATTACTCAGTTTCAGGGGCTTAGAGAGCTTGATCTTTCTAATAACATGTTCGCAGGTTCAATTCCTCAGTCTTTATCTGGATTGAAACTTGCAAAACTTAATCTTTCTTATAATAATTTCAGTGGGATGTTGCCTGTTTTTGGTGAATCCAAATTTGGTGCTGAGGTTTTTGAAGGAAACAATCCCACTCTTTGTGGGTTGCCTTTAAAGCCATGTACTGGAAATTCCAGGCTGAGTGCAGGAGCCATTGCTGGTCTTGTGATTGGATTGATGACCGCAGCTGTTGTTTTAGCTTCATTGTTGATTGGTTATGTGCAAAATAAGAGAAAAGGCCGTGGAGAGAGTGAAGAGGAAATAGAGGAAGGAGAAGATGAGGAAAATGGTGTTGGAACTGGTGGTGAAGGGAAACTGATTTTGTTCCAAGGGGGTGAGCATTTGACATTAGAGGATGTGTTGAATGCGACTGGACAAGTTATTGAGAAGACCAATTATGGTACTGCTTATAAGGCTAAGCTAGCTGATGGAGGGAATATAGCTTTGAGGCTGTTGAGGGAAGGCAGTTGTAAGGATATGAGTTCATGTTTGCCTGTCATTAAGCAATTGGGGAAAATTCGACATGAGAATTTGATTCCATTGAGGGCTTTCTATCAAGGAAAGAGAGGAGAGAAATTGCTCATCTACGATTACATTCCTAGCAGGAGCCTCCATGATTTCTTACACGGTATCCATTTTCTGCTTATATATCATCTGCATTCATTTTTCTTTATTTACTATTCAGTCTCCTGGGAATGCATTTTTGATATATCTATCTGTGAGTTAGGCTTATATTTCCTATAATTTGCTCCAGAGTCGAGTTCAGTTTAGCTTGAGATTAATTGGAGGTCTATACAGAGGACTCACATATCTATAACCTGTAAACACTAAAGAGTAATCCTAAACAAAATAGGAGTTGTTTCTGAGTCAAGTATGTTTTATCTGAAAATGATTTTAGCTCTGTGCAGGAACCATGTATGTTTGTCATATTTTACCTAGAATTGAATTTTATAAATATGGACCATATTGCTGTTAGTTCTTTGGTTGATGGTGGTATTCGTTGTTTCTTAACAGTCACTGTTGTTGAATACAGATATTAGAGCTGGCAAGCCGACGCTGAATTGGGCTCGGCGACACAAGATAGCATTGGGTATAGCTAGAGGACTAGCTTATCTTCACACTGGTCTTGAAGTACCCATCACACATGGAAATGTGCGATCAAAGAATGTGCTAGTCGACGACTTCTTTGTTGCCAGGCTCACTGAATTCGGACTTGACAAACTAATGATCCCATCTGTAGCTGATGACATTGTAGCACTTGCAAAAACCGATGGTTACAAAGCACCAGAGCTTCAAAGGATGAAGAAATGCAATTCCAGGACAGACGTCTATGCATTTGGGATACTATTACTGGAGATTCTTATAGGAAAGAAACCAGGTAAAAGCGGTAGAAACAGTGAGTTCATTGACTTGCCTTCAATGGTAAAAGTGGCTGTGTTGGAGGAAACAACAATGGAAGTTTTCGACGTGGAGGTTTTGAAGGGAATAAGAAGTCCAATGGAAGATGGTTTAGTTCAAGCACTGAAGCTGGCGATGGGATGCTGTGCACCGGTAGCTTCGGTTAGACCTACCATGGATGAAGTTGTGAAACAGTTGGAGGAGAATAGACCAAGGAACAGGTCGGCATTGTATAGCCCAACTGAAACAAGAAGTGAAATTGGCACACCATTTTGATGTTAACTGTGTCTGACATTTAGTGAAGAAGGCTAATAGATTATGGATTTGTGATATTGGATTGTTGTAGTGTGGACTGTAAGAATTACTTATAGTTTCTTTGGGTCTTATCTTTTGTTGCCTGTAGTATGGAAATGAATTTTGAAGCAATAGTACCGATACATTAATTATATTGTTATTAAAATTATAGAATTTTCTTTGTTAATCTAGCTTGTCATTGCAAGATAACGGCTGCTAGCAATGGGGACATATGAACCTAAGCTTTAAATGGGTACGGGTTAAGCCGACTATTTTAGTAACTTTAAAAATTTTAAAAATAAAAATATTTTTAAAGTTAAAAAAATTAAAAATGATTTTAATAATTAAAAATTATAAAAAATTAGTTGTTATTATTTATAAATGAACCATAAAATGAAATATATATATATATATATTTTTTTAAAAGTAATTTTTTAAATTGAAAATTAAAAAATAATTTTATTATTATTATATCAAACTTGTATGATAAAATGAAAATATCTCCCAAAAAAAAATTACAAAAAGAGTGAAAATTAAAAAAATAAAGATAATAAATAAAAATTATAGCATTGGGTAATTTTTGAGTGGTGTTGCAGTAGAATCTATTAAATTCAAAACCCTAGCTCGAGGAAAATCAATGGGATGGTTTGGTTGGAGAGAAGAGTAGAGTAGGCAAACAGCAACAATAGCTTGCTTAGGCCAACGAGCAGCCTCCTTCTTTATTACTCCTCTTCGCCGCAGCAACTCTTCAATCGGCACCACCATTTCGAATACTATCTTCTCTGACGTCACTGTAAGTCACTTACTTTTGTCTCAATTAGTGTTATAATGCGATATGAATGTCGGTACGATCTTGCAAGTACGTGTTTTCTTTGTATGCTTTATGGCTGCAATCCGATTCTTATTTCGTTTAAAATTGATAGCGTAGTGAGTTAAGAATTTATCCTGTGAATTTTTGCGATTTGTAAGTTTTAGGGAAATTTAGTCAAAACAAAATATCCTAACACCTTACACACATAGATCAAAGATCATGAATAGGTAATCAGATTGTGGTTGGAACTGCTGTAATTGGTGACTAGTTATCTGCTAATCCTTATGTTATAGTACATGGGTGGGTAATCTGTTTTGAGACAGAAAGTCACAAGAACTAAGTTTTAATATAAAATTTTGGACAAATAGATGTTTAGAAATGGAGCAGTGGAGAAGAAGAAAACAATAATATAAGGATGGGCAGATAATTCTGGTCATGTGAGGAGTTCCTGAAACCGTAGGTTCTTAGTTTTTGGATTATGCTGGGCGCAATCACTGTTGCTTTGTTGCTAGTATATATGGCGTCTCTGCTATTGATGTTCTCTTCTGAGCCGAAGTTTGATTGAAGAAGAGCCAAAGGTTATTACGACAGTTTTGATTTTGTCAATATCTGGATAATTTGGAAAAAGTATATTGGTGACCAATTCGGAATTTGATTATAGTTAGATGAAGGTGTTAAGAATCGGTACATTTAGAGTCAATACAGAGGGAAATGTTATTAGAGCTTATTAAACAGTGTAGCTAATGGATATGTGATGCATGATGATTATTATTGAAAATGCATGTTACTAAATGATTGATGCTCCTTGAGAGGTTAAGATGTAGTGACTGGCCTTTTGATCGCTTGAGGCAATTGTTAGGTTAAATTACTTGGATGTTTTTATTTTTCCCTGTACTTTTTTTGGCAACTGTTTTTGTATTTTACTTGGATGGTTGTTTTTGTCTTATATGGTAAAATTGGCCAACATCAAAGATTATGGCAAAGTCGAAATGGATTCACATTTGGGAAGAAGTTAATAATCCACTGAAATATGTACGATGCTCTGAACTTGTTTGTAATTTTGATCTCAGTAACCATGAAGGTGCGATCCTCAGTGAAAAAGATGTGTGAGTTTTGTAAAACTGTCAAACGCCGTGGGCGCGTCTATGTAATTTGCTCTTCAAATCCAAAACACAAGCAACGGCAAGGCATGTCCACATTTGCATATGAAGGACCAATCTCCTCCACGTATGTAACGTTTCTCAGTCTCTGACAACTTGCATTTTCTTACATTTGCACTTGTGCTGATATTTGACAACTGCCAAAGTTCAGTGATGGGTATTTATTTATCCAAAGAAATAAATTGGAGAATTTAATGAATTTAAGGCTGTCAATAGATTATATTATGATATTATTTTATTTCAAAACCTAATAGAATAATGTTCTGAAGGTCTTCCACATCAAGAAAGTAAAAATAAAATTAGTAAGATTGACAATTGGTTTTAACATTTACTATCTCAAATATGGGAGAAATAATGGTTTTCACTGGACGGTTATGGTTTTATCTTATTAAATTGCTCTTAGCATTATATGAAAGAGGGACACTTTAGGCCACTCGACAATCTTCTTAAACAAAATGTGCTCTAGTTTCAGTTCTGCTACCTGGTGTTCTTTTTCTTGGTTCTGTGTCATTTGCCCATATAAACTCATATTAAACAGTTTGCATTTTGACTGTAAGTAGATAATATGTTTTACATCATATTACTTTCGTTTGTATTATGTGGTTTTGCCCAATCTATGGTCATACTTCTGGTGTTGTTAATAACTTGATGTCACCGATACATCTGTCATGTAGGACAGTGCTAGTGTAGCCATAATTTTCATTCTGAGTTGCCCAAGCCTTTTTTATTAGAGTATTCATCAATTTTCCAATTGTTTCAATTAAATTTTTTACAAAATCTTCTGCTGGGTGTTTGTAATAAGTTTCCACTCTCTCTACAGTACATTCTGAAACAATCTCAGCATAGAGAATTTGGATAAGTATGCTAGTGACGTGCTTTCATTTAGTGTGTTGGAGTTGGACCAATTACAATTAACCGCTTGCCTACTAAATGCATATAATTGATATTCACTTGACTTAATTAATATTCTTGGAGCTTTTTTAAATTATTATTATTATTTTTTGAAAAACTGTTGTCTTTCTCAGGTCTGTGGCGACAAATTCCCAGCTAGAGGTTGTTCCCAGTTACAGCATCCGGACAGGGCTGGCTTCTCTGATACCGAAAAAGCATGAGCCATCAATGATCTTTGGATGGAGGGCCAGCCTTGCATCTCTTCTTTTCAAAAAGGGAAATTAGCTTCAACCCTATACATTACATAAATGGCTTTGAGAATAGTCATTTTCTGGTTCTAGACTTGCTTTGGATTTCATTTTACCTGCAGCTATACTTTGTTTCTTTACATTTACTTGTTATGTCTGGCCTGTTCTCACTCAGGAAGCCAGAAGTATTATGACATGGCCAATTTTTATCAACCATTAAAAGATTTGTGTATAGGGTGCTATATTTTCCTGTTAGAAGGATGTCAACTGACAGCATTTTTCATTTCCTCATGCTTATGGCTGTGACTTCTTGATGATGAGCACAAAATGGCGGAGACTTTTTCTGCTTTTCCACCTAAGAGAGACTTTTGAGGTTGGTCTTTATTGGCTTTCATGATCTCATGATATTCCTATTCACAGCATTGCATTACCAAGCTTTTCCTCGTTCCTCGGTAGTTTTGCCGATTTTCAAACTAGTTGGAGAATATTTTGGTTCTCTATTTAGATGTTCTTGATCTCCAATCATGTAACCAGTATGCGGATGGCTTATTTTCTTGGATGGAAGTACATCAAATTAGTCATGATATATCATGTAGTAGGCCCCAATGTTTTGATGAGATTCAGCATGGACTTTTTGTAGCCTATTTCGAATCGTCTAGTAATGAAAAATTAAACCAAGTATGATGAATGTTCATATACTACTTATTAGGGTTAGAAGCACATGAGCAAGATTGCCAAGTTAGTCTATGAAACTGAACATTTCAGAATGATTTGGATCATACATTCCGAAAAGCTCTTAAAGGTCAGTCCAATCTCCAAAATCAGTGTGGAAGGAAGGTTGGGTGAAACTTAGGATGAGAATCTGGTCAGATTGTTAATTATCTTTTCATTCGGGGTGTGCTTGTCTTCGGATTTAGTCACGTTGGCTAATAAATTGTGGTTGATTTGTTAAACAAGACAACATCACATGCCATTAGTGTCCCATCTCACATGCAATCCAACAGATGCCGAGCAGCTATCCTATAAATTAGCTAAAACCATGAGCAATTTGTTTTTAATTTAGCATTGAGTACATACAAGACAAAACCTTGATACAGGACAAATATAAATATTACTAAACCCCCACTTAATTACATGTCTAACTTATATAAATGACAAGTCTGAAGCCGCCCCGGTAATAAACTTGTAAAGCAAGAAATAACTAGATACATAAACTGAGAAAAGCAAGCAGAGTACAGAGTAGAGTAGGGTGAACAACACTCCGGCAGATGAAGTATTTGCCGAGGTCGATCAATGGCATTATGACAAGTGAGAAATATGTATATATTGGGTTCCTTTTTTTCGTTTTGAGATGTGACAATTGTAGAAAAAAATTTTGTACACTTGTCAAATATTGTGGTTGGGCCGTGAAAAGAAAGCAATGATTGTGGTGTATCGGGAAATGAATTAACATAGCCTCCCTCTGCGACATGCGAGAGCACCAGCATTTGAAGTAAGAGTTCCCACCATTGATGAAGATTTTGCACTTAAACTGGAGGCCCTAGCATAGCTGGCTCCTCTTCCAGTTCCTGATGCTATGAAGTAGGCTCCATTCAACATTAAATCTCCCTCTGATCTCCAATTCCAGTGTTTCCATATACCATTTGATGGCTCTACTCTCTTCGTTACCTGAATGACCGCTTAATTCATTTTAGTCTTCGTCATATCATAATTTTAAGACGATTTCAATAAACTAGTTATATACCTCTTTGGCGAAGGGATTTGCTGGGGCGAGATATCTGTTGCCCTGACTGTTGATGGTTGGATTTGCACTTCCACCAATTGCATACATTTCCCAGTGCGTGTAGTCATTGTTCACCACGTGGAAATATCCATGTCGACATCTGCAACCAACCCAACTCATCATTAATTGCTTTGAAAATGAAAATGGTAATGGTTTAAACCAATTGCTGTATTATTACCTGGGCATTCTCTGGATAAGGCCTTCTCCGAAATGGTTGTAGGCAATGGTCACCTGCATCATCTTGTCTCTTGTGTATGAGTCACTGTGACCAAGTAGCATAACCTGTACAACATTTGATCAGTTCTGTTATACTAAGAATATAGTATTAAATTATGAAATGAAGAAAAATTAGATGTACCTCATTATGATGGGTGAAGTAGTTGTTGGAGATAGTGATGGCAGTAGAGCCCATAACAGCATCAATAAGACCATCAGCACAATTAGAGAGGGAATTGTGATCGATCCAAATATGACTTGATCCGAAAATCGAAATACCATCTCCATCTGCTATCGTCCTCCATCCATAATGACTTGGGGAGCTTCGAACCATAGCATTCCCAGTAGGTTTACAGTCATGGATATGCAGTCCATGGATAATGATGTTAGTGACAAATTGGATAGTAATGCAAGCACCATTAGCAATGTGGACATTGGTTCCACGAGCATCAATAGTTTTGAAGCTGTTCATAATAAGCTCTTGCTTGAGAGTGATAACCATGTCTCTTTTGAACACAATCCAGAGAGGCCTGTCCTGGATGACAGCATGTCGAAGTGTGCCTGGTCGAGGGTTAACAGGGTCGTTATCACTGGGGTCACTCACCACGTAGTACCTACCATCGCGTCCACCAATAGCATTGCGTCCAAAACCAATGCCACAGTTAGCTAGTCTCTTCCTGTGCAAATACCAATTGCGATCACATCTCCAACAATCATCAATCGGGTTCCCTGTTCCACATGAGAAAAATCCCAGTTTTCTCCGTTCAGTGCTGTTACGAATCGTCCTGATCAATTCAAAACGTGACACAATATTAGCCTCATTTTGCATACACTGTATGTGAAAAGCATTAGTGCATAAGTAGTTAAATTAAAGAAGAATGATGCTTCATTAATTGCTAGTCGCTTGAGAGTTTGTAGTAATAAAGTAATGTTTTGGACAAGCTGGCCATGTGAGTAGATGCATACGGATTGACGGATACGGTTCATACGGAAAGTGGATGGATTTAATGACACACAGTTTCGCTTGCTATGAGAATTAAATGCTGAGGTGAGAGGGAAGCTAATTCTTGTCGGTGGACATTAAAAATGGGGTTATGTCAGTAGATCAAAACAAAATTCCTCCATTATAGTTTCCTGTACACCACCACACCAGATCTGTGATTTGAAGTCTCGACTAGATCTCATCTCATGGATGCCTCGTCTTGACAGACTGGAGATAATCTGCATGATTTAAGACTGGCCTACCCAACAAAACTAATACTAGTATACATAACACTATTCATCAGATTGAGCTTTCACACACACCACAGGTGGGACTTAGGATGGGAGTATAATGTTTTCTTTAACACCACATTACCCACGTTACAAATTCTTAATTATTGCTTAGTGTATCAGAAACCTCTAGCGAAATTGGGATCAGCAAATTAGGGCCCATAAAATGTATATGAAAGCAAAATTATTGATGGGACCTTCCCTCACTATCTCCCTACAAAGATTTCCCCACAATGTGTAGTGAAGCCTGATTAGGCTTTTGTTTGTAATCATAAACAAATTTGATATAAAAAGGCATCTTTACTGATTTGATCTGTTATGTACTACTAGTGTCCTCCTGAAGAATATATGCATATGAGGAGAATTCCAAGTGATTGGCTTAAAAGCCATGTTATGTTAAAAAGCTGAGGACTCGAACCATATATTTGGATAAGTAAAGAAAGCGACAAGCTATTATAATGTAAAGAATGAAAATAAAAGCGTCAAGCGCGGATCTCACGACATAAGCATGTGGATAGGCTGGCAGGTAAAGAGAGTAGAAACAGAGCTGAGAGATTTGCAATGGAAAAAACGTAGTCGTTGATTCCTCATAAATATGAAATTAAAACCAAAAGAAAAACGAATTCTTCAGAGAATTTATTACACCAGCCTATCTCTGACCCCTCTTCAATCTACCTATCATATTCCTTTATTCAACGTCAATTAGATCTTCTCCAAACACATTTCTTTTTTTAATCAGACTCTTCATCAATTCCTAACAACCAGTGATTTTTTTTAGTCAAAGTAGTTTGACTGCAGCTTTCTGCAATTTTTACCTCCTATTGTATTACTTACTCACATGCCAAAACGTCAAAATTAGTAGTGGGGTCACTGGTTTGACGTGTACGAGTCATGTGATATGAGTCTATTGATATTATATTAGACCTCATTTAACTGGCTGTTCAATATTATAATTCTATATATTCAATAAAACAAATAAAGTATAGTTGAGAAACAGAGTCACTTACATGTCAACGATAGAAGCAACCTCATCTGGATTATCAACTGCGTGTTCACTCCAGGACTCCTCCTCAAAACTGAAATTTTAACAAATATCAATAAAACGCAATCCAATAGTAGTTTTATATCATTATTAAGTTCGATCAGTGTAGCTTTTCTGTTAAGTAACAGATTTAATGTTTTGGCACTTAATACAATAAGTTGGAGAGTGAAGAAGGGCATACTGGTAAATTACAATACAAGCCAGGACATGAGTATATTATTTTATTTGAATATTGTCGGACTAACATGACCGTATTTATTTCAATGCAAAAATGTGTATAACAAACTCAATCGCATTAAAAGATCAAGATTTCTCAGATCCGATCTCATTTCGACTGTAAAAGTACTGAATCGATCAAGTAAACAAAAGAATCATGACGATTGAGATAGTTTTCGCTTAGACTAACCTATTCGCCATTGATGAGGTGTTGAAGTTCTGTGAATCCTCTGTTTTCATCAACCTGATACAACAATTGGACAAAATAGGATCAGTTTTCAGTCTATTTAAATCGGAGATCAGTTCATCAGCACAAAAATGACGGAATTGTAGAACGGATTCAATAAATCTAATCAAGCACAAGTGTACCTTGATTGATGATTATCAGTGGAAGCGCTTTCAACTACGAAAAGGCAGAGAATCAGCAATGCACTTGCAGAGATTAAGCGTATGTGATGAGAAACCGCCATTATCGCTGCTTCCGAGCTCTCTCTCTCTCTCTCTCTCTGTTTTGTATTCGCAGAATGATTCTCTCTCTGTGTTGTGTAGAAAATTGAAGACGAAGGAAAGAAAGAAAGAAAGTTTGAGTCAAATGACTGATGATGGAAGTGTATATATAGCCAAAAACGCTGCGTTAAAACACCTAATGGCGCCTAACTCTGTTAATCCAACATTTACCATGGTTAGGTTAATTTAACCTCTCAAATAAACCACACTTAATAACAAACTTTCTAACTGCCACTAACTGATTCTCTCTCTTGGAGTCTTTACTACTCCCACGTATCCCATGTGTCGGTCAATCACGTGCCTCGCCATCTCCACTCTGACACTTCACCTCTCCGGGGACCACCATGCCTCCACCTCAGCATTTTACTCTTTTACGATCCACCGACTGACACGTGTCCTTTCCTAGAGTACGGTATACGTGTTTCCTACCAGGCACCTCACCGGCTCCGTACACAAATATAAAAAACAAATACATACGCAATCACCGCAGTCCTTCAAGCCTTAATAAAATCATGAATTTTAATTAAAACAAATTTTCATTGGAAAATATTACTACTAGTTATTCTTTGATTGGAAAATTATTTGTTTTCATGATTTGACATGAACACTAAATGCCCATAACTTGAATGCCAATCATAATTCAGAAAACACAGATGTGTTTCGATATGCTTCACTCATAAAGTCATTTCTAATTACAAGTTTCACCTCCGAAATAGATAATGTTATTAAATTTGTTGTAATTCAAATCAAACGTGCTAAATAGAGTAAAGATTGGAGTTTCTAGATGTCAAGTTTATGGAAAAAAAAATACCTAACGGGTTTCGGGGATTAAGCAAATAGTAGTTGATAAGATGGTGTCATAATTCTGAATACATCAATTTACCAAACACAGCTTTCAAGGGAAGATGTCTTTGGATCTCGCTGACCATTGACCCCAAAACATTCCTTTATTTCTAAAGTTTTATGAAGGCGTCTAATTTGCCTAATTCAGATACAAATTAGTTACATACCAATTAATTTTACTTTGCATTTTCTTTTTTCGTTTTTTTGAATTTCGATTATAGTAATATTAACCTAATATACACAACCAAAAGATCAACATATGTTATTCAATGTATATATTCAAACTTTGGGATAGAAAAATATATCTTTTTATTCTTAATTCTTTTTGGAAAAAAAAATTAATAAAATTCTATCCATTAATTTAATTATTTAAAATGAACTAAATAAATTTAAATTTAAATTTATAAAAATAATTTTGAAAAAAAATAAATTTTATTTTTAATAATCAATTTCAATTTTCACCTTGTATAAATTGATCTCAACCTATTTATTTATATAGCTATTTGCAGAATTATTTTATTATTTTCAACTATTTCGTCATTTCTCATTTATCTTCAATTAATAAACCGTTATTTTATACTTTTTTATTTTATTTTAATTTTAATTTTTTATTTAACTAATATCTATGTACTCTTAAAAATTTTAAAAAGAATTTAAAAAAGTTAATGCTGATATTATTATAGAAATGAATAAGAAAATCAAGGTGTTAATGATCAATAATCTAGTCTAATTAAGTAGTCACTTATGTGATACATTTTATATAGGTTGTCAGGGTGATGAATGTTCTCTAAAGAAAATAAATGAAGTGTAAAATTCTATATGGAAAAAAAAAACATTTAAAATATTAAAAATAAAAATAAAATTGCATAGGTAGCAAATAATTGGATGAAGTGCAGTATCTCAATAGATATTAGATGAAGCAATATCCCATATATATAAAACATGTTGCATGAGTATTTGGTGGGTGACCAAAAATAAGCCATTAAAATTGACTACACCTGACCAATACTATGGAAGAAGAAAGGACAATTCAAACAAACGACCATGTAATATCTTCCCTTAAGAAAGTAAATGTCCGACCAACTTCTAGGATGGTCAACAAGTCGTATAGTTTATTACCACATGGCCAAGCGTTAATCAAGGGCAGTGGCAAAGTCAATAAGCATTAGGCAGTTTCAGCCTATAAATGACGACATATGTTAGCGGCGGTGGTTGACCTTTGCAATTGGTGGTAATGGTATGCCACTAATTAATCACTCATCAATCGGTCTGGTGCTTTTATTCCTCTATCTCTTTTATGTTTGGTTGATTATTTCTTAATTTCCTGCTCAACGTACATTGAATCCTGGTATTCAATTAAATTATGTAAACAGAAAAAAAAATAATAATAAATAAATAAATAAATCGCATGGTTCAATGTAAATAGATGATTTGAAGTATCAGAATGGCTCTAGAGGCATAGATGAGTACATTTTATCAAATTATTTACTAAAAAAAAAAAACAAGTGAGATGTGTATTTATTGTGAATGCTCTAAACCAGTATGTGATGGGATTATAATTTGTTTGGTTACTTGTTATTAAAATGTCCGAACAACCATTATTTGTCTCGTTTATGTTTATAAACAAGTTCGATCCTAACTTGTTTAGATGTAATGTAACTATAATTTGTTAACGGTCATATATAAATTTATTATTTTAAAAAAATTAATAAACAATTTATTTTTAGAAATACTTAAATTAAAATAAATAAATTAATAAAATAAAATAAAAGATAAGTAAAATAGTTGCTGAATAAGTTTAAATAAGTAAAGAGATTGTAATTTTTTTATTTTATAATTTATAATAATAATATATCAAAATATTTTTAAAAGGAAAGAATTGGAAAAAAATTTAAATAATAATATAGTAATAATAAATGTGTTAAATATAGGGTTAAAAATAAACATAATTTAGAATACGTTTTAGTTTTTTAATTAAAAATTAAATTGAAATACTTTCATATCCCAAACTAATATAAATCAAGATTTGAAAAGCTAATCCAAAAGGCAAGTTTTGCATTGACAAAGATGTATCGCATCACACTTGGTTAAAGTTACCCAACCACATGGCTGCTCTTTCACTATCTCAAACAACTAATGACGGTTTACACACAACACAACACATCCATCACTATCGTTTTGAAGTTAATTACTTTTGTTGGAGGTGTTTACATCATGCGTTCATTTGATATTAGTGACAATTTTGGGTCAAATGAATAATTATCTAACCAGGCATTATACTTAGTGACATACAAATCATATTTAAGTTTAACCTCAACAACTCAACTCTTTTCTCAAGGTAATGTTCGTGTAATCCCTATGTCATCGCTATGTACTCATTAAAAATATAAATAAAATTAATTAATTAATTAAAATAATTAGATTTTGTAAAGACATAGGAATCTTAGAAGCGCTGAATTTGATTATATTTTTCAAATTATCCCTTTAACTTCACGAATAGTTAATTTAGTCTTGTAATATTTAAATTTTGTGTCAAATAAATATTTTTTGTTAATATGGAGGGCTTAATTGATATTTTGAAGATAACATATTTCCCTGCCAGATCAGCCTCCACATCAGCAAAATGGCTTAATTGATCTGTCATTTGAAAGTTGAGGGTTTAAATTGACCCTCTGTAAAATTTGAGAGCTAAATTGAAAATTATAGTTAAGTTAGGGACTCCTGAGACCGTTATACCTTTTTATAAATTTAGAATACATATCTAATTAAATGAATGGTTATTTATGAAATTTTTGTTTGAATAATAAATTATTATTATACTTAAATTAATAAATAAACAAAATTTGAAATATATTGTGAATTTTGTTACTACTTCTATTATCTTATAAGAGCTATTTAAAAACTTATAGTAAAATAATTACGATGAATTGAAACTTGAAATTGGGATACAAAATGAAAATTATTTGGTTAGACCTACAAATAGTTATTTGCCTTTATTTTTTTCCATAGTTCCCACTATCAAAATGTCTCCCAACATAATTTAAATAAGTTAATTTTATAAGTCAACAGAATTGGAATCAAATTCTGCCAAACCTCCTGCATGTGTATACTTACGTAGAAAGGATGTATATACTAGGAGTTTATTTTTGTTTGACATTTTCTATGACAACCACCAAAATATCTTATACCTCCTGATTCCTGTTATTCTATTATTCATGCATATATATATATTTAATATACACCAACATAACTTATTTTGCTATATAATGTTATTTTATTTTGTTTTTTAAAAGAGAAATTATAATTAAATTAAAACAGGGTCAGGTCAGGTCATGTGTATATCAATTATAGAAGGTATAGCTTTCATCCCAGCACGTAGTTTTCTGGTAAATGCATGTGACCCTATATTACTATATTAGTTTGGTAACTATATTTAATACAAAGCTAAGCTAGTATCTTTATATCGTTTTTAATTACCCAGATAGAAGGAATAATCTCCCCATTCTATGAGCCAAATGCGTACGTTAATCCAGATTCCAAATTATATGATTGCTTTTCTATGAACAATTTTAGGGTTCCAAACAAGATAAGAAACCTTGCCAGCTACTTTATAAAATAATTAAATTTTAATAGAATAATGAAAGAAGATGTGTTTCTGACAAAACCACGATTGCTTGCCTGCTCCGAAATCGACGGGTTGGCAACAGCCACTTCATCACCCTTTTAATAATGTTATGGCAATGATATAATAGCCGTACAAACATGGTTATACGTCTGTACTTCATGAATAAGGCCTTTACTCGTCACATTATTGCTTACACTTTTTCCATTGATCCAAATTTGATCATTCCTCCATCTAATGAAAAGGGGCTCATAATGGATATCCAATTATAAAAAAAAAAAAAAAATCAATTAAAAGAATTATAATTGATAGAGTAATTTCATAGTAGTATGGTCGTGGATCCGGAAGAGCTCAAGAGATAGGATGCCCTAAGAAAATGATCCCATCGATAGATGTTTCTTTAAGTTTTTCTATAATGATCCAACAATTTTGAGGTGATTTTTTACGGTGTGTTCTCCCTTTCCTCTTCCAAAAATTCCATATTTATAAGGTTTTATCGCCTTTTCTATTTTAATTAGATTTTTCTTTACATATTGAATCCTATTTCATCTAAATAAAAACAAAAATACAATACTACATTAATTAATATATTCTATTAATTTGGGTCTCGGAAAGGATTGGGCCTTCTAGTAATGTATCATTTTGGACCTATTGCAGGATAAACAACTAGAGATAATCAATGGTTGAATTTTGGTCAAAGTCTACGAAAACCTCCAAGCCCTAGGAGGGTCTTGAGTTGGGTGCCTAAAGAAGGTTATATCATTTATTGCCAGGTAAGGTAAGGATAGACAATGAAAATAGAAATAAAAATTAGATTATATATCATTACTCTAATATTATTATGTATGTAAATTTGTCAATAAAAAAAATATTGAAACCACTTGCATATAATTGGAGGAATCACCAAAATTTTCAATCCAATATTATTTGATTAGTTTATAACTCGACTAATGTTACATATCATTAGATTTTTCAGCATATTCATCTTTTTGATCGGTTTATAGATGGACTAAAATTATAAATCACCAAGGCACATGTTTCCCGAATCTACATAAATCCACCTCTAACAATGAGTATCATTTTCCTAATGGTCACCGATATTTTTTTAAGGTATCATCATCACAAAATTTGTTTATACACCAACTAACTTCAAAATTCAGCATAAAAATTTAAAGCATTTGTTTTTACTCCCATACTTTTTGGAATAAATTAAAAAACTAAAAAAAAAACACTAAAAAATAAAAATCAAAATATCATCCGAATAATCACTTAAGTTTGGAGTTATAAAACTTTAGAATCTTAAAGATAGAAGTAATAACACCTAATATTTTAACCATTTCACTAAATAAAACGCTACATTTAAGAATAATTATGTGGGTTATATATGTTATATATATATAAAACCTTGGTATATTATGTTTGTTAAAATATTTTAAAGTCAACTATATTATAATAATTTCCTTGTAGTTATGAGCATGGTATACAATTAATTTTAAACTCAAATTTTACATATTGTTATAATCACCAACTGATTCTTGTTCCTTCTGAATTGCTCAAAGTAGAATATAATAGAGAAATTTAAAGAGAATAACTAACACAAATATTTAACTTGAAAGCTCCCCAATTGGAGAAAATCCACATAACACCTAGAAAAATATTTATTATATGAAAATTATTAAAACCACAAAATATATAAATATTTCTCTTGCACACCCTAATTCCTAAAATACTATTCTACCCGAATCTCCAAGATAACTATCCTTACACATCAGAAAATTAAATTTGTGATGAGTAAAGCTATATGAGGAAACCTCCTTATATAAGAAAAAAAAGTAACTCCTATATATTCAATTTTTCCGGTGTGGAAATGTGCAAATTTGACCTTTTCTTCTTTCTTCAAATTGACATGATGAATCTCCATCTTTGAAGAGAAGAAAAATACAATCCATTGGCTTTTACGGTTGTTTTGGCCTTTACGATTGTCCAACTACACATAACAAAATCAATTCTCCACCTGACTTTAAAGTGGTGCGCTCTTCATAGACCTGTTTTCACTTGATTTTGAATCTAAGAATCCTGAAAAACTAGAATTAAAAATCTCGGCCAACTATGCGCAGTTGCAACCTTCACATTGTCTGCTACTAACAATCATGATTTTAAAATCTTTCTCCCATCATAAGGAGTACATCCACTCAGATTGAAACATTAATCCAATAATTTTCAATTGAAATCACTTTACAACTTGAAGAATTTCAGTTTCGGCTCATGTCAAAAAAAAAAAGAATGCAATAACTTATGGTGCAACCCTCTTGTTGATTTCTTGTGAGTTTATTAGCCATCGACATCCTTTCCATCACACATTTTGCATCACTTCTGAACTACTGCATATGTACAAACTTGTGGACCAGCTACCACTTAAACATCCTCTTTCATGACACTCTATAGAAAACATACATGCCATTTGAGACATTAAAATTTATCATTACAATATAAATTTATCATTTCCCTTCTTCAGCGCGACCTTACTAGATTTCTTCTGGTTCTCCTTGTAACAATACTGTATTTGAGACAAATAAATAATATACGTTGTGTGAGATTGGATAAATTATTATTATTTTTTAATCTATAAAGATAAGAGAATAAGAGAGTGATATTGAACTTAACAAATTAAAGAAATCAATGGAAACAATCTAGTAAAACCAAATCATTTTATTGGTTAAACAATGTGATAAAACTAAAAAAAATAAAATTATAGAAAAAAAAAGTTATTTATAAAAATATTGGAGGAAGAAGAGCGTTGGAATAATAAAAAAAGTTAGGTAATTCTAAAATAACATTATTTAAGAAAATTAATTAAAATAACATTTTCAAACGTTTCCAAATATAATTGAAACTTTAAATGCAATTTTAAAATAGAAGGGTTCGTCGAATGTTATTCTATAATTTAAACATTAATTTAAAACCATTCCTATTAGTATTTGAAATTGTTAGAATAAATTCTTGAGAAGGATTATGCATATTTTTAAATTACAAAACAAAACAACTATGAAATACTATTTTAAACAGAAAGAATTAAATTAACTAAATCCACTCCCAAAATTTTATTGACCAAGCATGGGTCTACTCGAGTCCGGACGCACATTGGTCCTACAAAATTCGCATAGATTTTCACTGCGAGAATCGGGATGAAAAAATGATTTGGAAGTTGAATCCAATGAATTTAATGGAGCACAAAACTCATAAGCAATTAGTGGTTACTTTCACATTAAACCACATTCATTTGGTCAATATTGCTCGCACAAAGTGGCACCACTAACGTACCATAGCATGTATGTATCCCACCTCTATTTCCCCTATATATTTTCCTAATTAATGGAATGGGGTTAATGTTATGTTATGCAACAATTAGATCATATCCAAATACGAGTTGTTGTGTTCAGAGAGCAACACGTAACAACCATCTGATATTTGAAATTGAAATTCCATTATTATTGTGTTTATGATGAATTATTGAGTTTATAGACTTGATGACATTAATTTTGGCACCACCACCAGCTAATAGCACGACTTGTCTTTCCACATTAATAAATACATTGGGAGGTTTCAAGTCTATCATCATATCTTTGTTTAACCCAATGACTCATGTGCGCATGTGCTCTTCTGTGTTTAATAATAATAAAAATGAGAGGTTAGATTTAGATTAGATAAGGGCATGGAAGAGGGATGACGTAGGTCGACTAAAATTGAGAGGTTATTGGAAGTGTGGGTTATGGAAAAGACTTATTTTAGAAGAGAAAGAGAACATGGGAATGAACATGAAAAATGGGAATGGCATGTGCAGACAAGACAGGGCAGGAGAGGCTGATTTCTTTCTCTAAGGCTTTTTTTGGGTTTTTGTCAGCAGCCCAACCCAGCTGCAGATGGGGCCTCTATCTCAATGTTTGTTAACTCGACTAGTAATGGTGGTTACAGTGTAATGAATTGGTAAAAATAATTGGATTATTTAGAATGGTCAAAATTAAAATATAATTGAAATTCTGATTAATTAACTGAATTATTTGTATACAATTTTTAATGATAATAAAAATTTAGAAAAAGTATTTTTTCTAAAACAATATTTTAATATTATTCTTTTTTTTTTTTTTTTTTTTTAATTTTAAAGTTCAATTACTAATATATATATATATATATATTTAATGATATATAAAAAATTATTTGAATACGTTTCATTTTATTTTATTTTATTTTAGAAAAAAAAAATCATTTAATTCACAACAAAGATTCAATTTTAATTTATCTAAAAACTTTAAAATTTAATTAAATCTAATCTAACATTTGGAGTGAATTTTAAATTCAATTAAAAAATTAATTCTTTTTATTATTTTAGTTTCCATATTATACAAAACTTTATTTAGTGTTAGAATTTGAAACATACAAAAGCAATCAAGGCCTTCATCTTTGTCCGAAAAAAATACACAAATGATATATTTCCTCCGTTTCTATTTAGTGACAACATTTGAATAGTGTATACTATTCATTGATCAATCTTCTTTCATTTGTTATTTCTTATGTGTAAGGTAAAATATAGTCAAATGAAGTCTTGTGTTTATTCGTCTTAGTGTGTATTTTCCAAATATGAAATTTGTATAATTTTTAGTTGTATATTATTAAAGATATTTACGTTTAAAGTTAAGCATGGGAAAGCGTATCCACATGAAATGTTGGAAATATTTGGAAACGGAGGAAGTATTAAATAGGAGAAAGATTCAAAAATTATAAACCTTCCAAAACACCTACCGTCACTCCGATCAAATTGAGAGTTGAATGAGAGCCGTTTGAAAATTCCTCTCTTTATAGAAATATCAACCGCAATAATATATTTTTAGGTGGGAATTTGATCTCATGACAATTAAGAAACAAATTGTTGTTAATTTAGAGGATGAGTATCACTCTTTATCTAAATTTCTATAGAAGTTTTTTCGGTGATTTCTCTTTTAAAAATGTTTGGTGTTATTTTAAAAAACTCACTTTACGGTGCAACAATTCAAATTCTTATTTCCAATTCTATTTCCATACCCCAAGAAATTAATGTTCATACTAAATCTAATAATTAGAGAATTTTTAGAAATTAAATACACATCTTCCGCCGATCAAGTTGCAGATCGGCTCACAAAATTCCCTCAACCTCAAAAGATTTACACAAAATCGATGTAAACCCAATTTGAATGTCATCCACGATTTCGTTTGAGCATAGGTTTAAGAGATAATGATGATGGGCCTATTAAATATGGGCCTAGGTCTACTAATTCGATTAGCAAAACTTGTGAATTTGTCACTTGTATGGGAAGGAAGTTTTATTTGAATCCAAAATTTATGCAAATCTCCATCAACGTCATGACGGCGGTATAATCTTTTGGGCCATTTGCACTTTTGAATTTTTTATTAAAAAAATTATATTTTTAAACCAACATTAAAATTTTTACAAAACTAAATTTTTAATTTTTTTTAAAATAGACTAAAATGACCATTTTACCCTTTAATATTAAAAAAAATATACGCAGCAGTTTCCCGTATTACATACCGGGAAATAGGCAAATTTGAAATTTCGTTTTTCGGTGTGTAATACCGGGAAGTAAAAAATCATTTCCTGGTATTACACACCAGGAAACTGACTTTGATTTTTGTCTGTTTCCTAGTGTGTAATACCAGGAAATGATTTTTCATTTCCTAATATTACATACCCGGAAACATGCGAAAATCATCATTTTCTGGTATTACACACCGGGAAGCTGACTAAATTTTGCCTGCTTCCCGGTAGTATATACCGGGAAGCTCATTTTTTGCAATTTTTTTTTTAAAAGTTTATTTTTTTAATTTTTTTATAAAAAAGTTTAAAAGTGAAAAAATTTTAGGGTTGGTCTAAAACTAAAATAAAAAAGTTGATAAGGTCTAATTTTGCGGATTTTCACTAATCTTTTTATTCATAATGTTCATATATGTCAAGCGAGTGGTTGGTTGAGATGACTAAACTAAATGGACCTTAAATTAAAATCTTTAAATTTTTAGTCCTATATTAAATTTTCTTCAAAAATAAACAATTCACAAAAGTTTTTACACCCAATAGACCAAATTGGCAATAATACCCTTTCTTATTAAAAAATAAATTAAAATAATTTTATCAACTCTTAGTAAGGTGTAAAGTCTCATATACCCTTATGTTTAAATATTTGAATTCAAATCATGTATTCACAAAATGACCCCCTCAAATTAAAAAAGAGTCCCCACCAATGTAAACAATTAAAAAACAAAATTATTCCCAAATTGAAAAACCCTAATTTTGTATGGAACTCAAAAGCTACAAATCGTGAATTCCTTCCACCAAATTCAATGAATTCTAATCATAATTGCACAATTTCTTCCAGCAAATAAGTCAAAAATCTTCTTCAATTGCTCTTAAAAGGTATGTTTCTTAAGCTTTTAGGGTTTTAGACATATTAGAGATTGTATTTTGTTGTGTACCACATTTAATTGCATACTACATGCATGGTTTTTATTAGTGTAGGATCCCTATGTATAGAATAGTTGTTATTTGGAACACAATTTGTATGTACGTGTAGAATTTCTTGAAATTGCGATTTGGATTTTTTTACGGGTGTTTCCAGGTCCCGACACCGGGAAACGGTTCAAAAACTAGTCCATTTCCCGGTCCATCACACCGGGAAATAGTATGATGCTTCCTGGTTTATTGGACCGGGAAGCAGACTGGTTTTTGTACTGTTTTCAGGTGTACTAGACCGGGAAACCATTTTTTATTTTTTTACAGTGGTTTCCCGGTCCAGTACACCAGGAAATAGTTGAAAAACTAGTCTTCTTCCCGGTCCTACACACCGGGAAACATAATGTTACTTCCTGGTTTATTGGACCGGGAAGCAGACTGGTTTTTGTACTGCTTCCAGGTGTGCTATACCGGGAAACTTTTTTTCCTGCTTTACACGTGTTTCCAGGTTCTTACACCGGGAAACCATTGAAATACTATTACATTCCCGGTCCATTACACCAGGAAACGATATTATGCTTCCTGGCTTATCTTAACCGGGAAGCAAACAAATTTTTGTACTGTTTCCCGGTATAATAGACCGGGAAAGCACTGGGGAGTCTTTGCTTCCCGGTTTTAAGGACCGGGAAACACTATAAAATTTGGCTTGTTTCCCGGTAATTTTAACCGGGAAGCAGAGTGTTTTCCATGCTTCCCGGTTTTATTACCGGGAAACCAATCCAAATTAAAACGGTTTCCCGGTCTTCATGACCGGGAAGATACCCCTTTTTTTTTTTATAAATTTCGATTTACTATTTTATTGAATACTTTTAATGTTTGTTTTATTTTTTCAGGCATGGCAATTAAAAAAACCCTTGTGAAGTTCAAGGCAGAATGGATTGATGGTGAATATAAGGGTGGTGAAACGTTCGTTTTGCTACTTGATACGGATATTGCATATTCCCAATTAGTACAAAAACTATATGCAAAATTGAAGATACAATCTACTTTAGATTTGACCATACATGCGTTGTCATCAGATTCTACGAGACAACGATATCAAGTTACAGACGATGAAGATTTTAATTTTGAAGGAGGATCATGGAGATCACATGTATCTATTTGTTGATACCATCGCAAAAGGCATGGAACATAATGAACAAGTCAATGGGAGCACTGGTCATATAGACAGTGACACACATAATAGATATTATTACTACAACGGAAAATCATCGACCTTTTTTTGATCTTAATGAACCCACTGCAAATGATGTGTTTGAAGAGTTGGAGAATATTAGTGATGGTGCAAATGGAGGGCAGACTGAACCAATGCAAGTTGATGATGGATGATTTAGAAGAGTGTCCGGATGTTTCCTCGCAAAGTGATGAAGAAGAACCAGTTAGAGCCGTTATGCCAGATGATCCGACTTGGGTATTGCCCGGTGCTAGTTGTTATTCATTCACACAAGATGTCGTATATGCACTTTCTGCTCCAGTTCGGAGAAATCCACTCGAAAAAAGGTGAGAGATTTAAGAAGAAGAGGAAATGAAGATTGCAGTTGGGAAGTATGCTCTGGAGAATAAGTTCACGACCAAAATTATCCTGTCTAACAAAATTCGTTTTGAAGTGGAATGCTCGGACAAGACATGCTCTTTCGCATTTCGTGCCAGGCGAGGGTCAGGTTCTTCAATGTGGCACGTTACAGAGTTTAACTCGAAACATTCATGCATACCAGATACACACACTTCATACCATCGTCCTGTGAAGTCCGATCTACTTGGTAATTTATACTCTACACGGGTCATGTAGCCGACTATCGTGCTAAACATGTGCAAAATGAGGTAGAGGATCGTTATCAAGTTAAGATTGAGTATAGCAAGGCATGGAGAGCCATTCAACATGCTCTAAGGTTTGCTTACGGTGATGGGATTGAATCTTATCAAATCCTTCCTGCTTACTTCAAACAGCTGAGAGCTTCTAACCCGGGCACCATTACTTCGATACACACTAGGCCTGACAATACTTTCTTATACTCATTCTTCGCTCTTGGTTCATCAATTCGTGGATTTCTATCACATTTTCGTCCTGTAGTCGCCGTCGATGCAACACATACGAAAGGTGAGTATAAAGGAATAATTATTACTGCACTTGCGCAGGATGGTAACGGTGGCATACCCTATCGCCTTTGGGTTTGCAGATGTCGAGGATAATGCTTCATGGTGTTGGTTCTTCACAAAGCTGAGAAAGCAATTGGAAACCCCGTTAACCTAGTCATTGTTTCAGATAGACATAAAAGTATATTTGCTGCTACAAAAAGAGTTTACCCAGGTGTTCCACATGTTATATGTTACTACCATTTGTCAAATAACATGAAGTCATTTGGCGGCAAGCGTGGAAACACAGGACGTCTACTGAAGGCAGCTTGTTATGCTCATACGATAGAAGAATGTGATTTGCTATTGGACGATATACGTGTTGTCAGTCCAAAAATGTATGCTGAGTTAATAAAGATTGGTAAGAAAAGGTGGGCGCGGTCATATTGTGAGGAAAGGAGGTATGCTATGTTGACTTCTAATATTGCAGAATCGACTAACGCAGCCATCAAGAAAGCTCGACGACTACCTATAACAGCTGCAAATGAGTTTCTAAGATCAATGGTGCAACGTTGGTTTTGTGATAGGCGCGAAGCGGCCCAAAAATTGACTACATCAGTAACGCCCGGGGTTGTATCGCACATAAATGAACTTGAAAACGATGTCAATGGTAGCAATGCAGTTCCTATTCTTGAAGGTAGGCGCTATCAAGTGACACATGGAGAGGATGTTCACGTGGTTGATTTTGAATCAAATGAATGTACTTGTAAGGCTTGGCAACTTGATCGTTTTTCTTGCTTACATGTTGTTGCTGCAGCTAGGTATTTTACTACACCTTTCTTTTATTTTATCGATTCATATAATTTCTCATATATTTGACTATTGGTAATTTGACATAGGTTGATGAGAGTTCACCCACATACATTATGCCATGAGTATTACAGCAAAGAGTGGTGGAGAACATCATATGAACATCCAATCAATCCCGTTCCTCACAAAAGAACATGGCCGCCATCTAGAAGATTGGTCCTACCGCCTATAGAGAAGCGACAGCCGGGCCGTCCAAAGGATAAAAGGATTCCCTCCAAAGGAGAACACATTAGAACTAAAACATGCGGGAGGTGTGGTGATAAGGGTCACACAAGACTCACGTGTAAGAATCCTATCAAGCGAAAAAGTGGCAATAATGCAACGTCTACAACGGGGTGTAGAAGGTAATACGGATGCTTCCATTGCAGAAGGTGCTACACCAGCTAAGAAGCGACGCCGACCAGTACATTGTGGATTTTGTAAGGAAGAAGGTCATACCATTCGTAAGTGTCCTAACAAAGTTGTGCAAGAGCATGATACAGAGCAAGCATCAAATGGAACCGGATTGAGCCCAGACATGACACAAGGAGAGGATCACACAGATGACTCTTCGTCCGAAGAAGTACCTTCAGATCCTGAAGCGTTATCCAATTCTTCAGATAATTTCTAGTCAAATACATTTAGTAGTTATTTTATTTTGTTAGACGAATCGTATTTACGTTTATTTTAACGAAGTATTACATTTTGGAAGAACAAAATAGTATTGTAAATATATTGAAAAATGGGTTAGTTTATTACAAGATTTGATCTTGATCTCAATTTTTTTTAATAATTTCATTATTTTAAAACATGTGTTTCCCGGTGTTTTACACCGGGAAACACTTTAAATTTCAGTTAGCTTCCTGGTCTTTCATACCGGGAAGCAGTTTTTATCTACTGGTTCCAGGTTTGGAGGACCGGGAAGACGTTGAAATTCAACGTTGCTTCCCGGTGTTCAAGACCTGGAAGCGTAAGTGAGAAAACATATGCTTCCAGGTCATGAACACCGGGAAGCAACATTGAATTTCAACAGGTTCCCGGTGTTCCTTACCTGGAACCAGTAGATTCAAAATGCTTCCCGGTCCTTCACACCTGGAAACTGGAGACCAATTTTGCCTATTTCCAGGTATTAGACCTGCTTCCCGGTAATTAACACCTGGAAACAGGCAAAAATGGCCTCCGGTGTCCAGGTGTGAAGGACCGGGAAGCCTGTTTTCGTCCATGAAAAAATTGTATTTACTAGTTTTAACATTGGGGAATAATTAATAGGATCTATTAATCATTATGGGTCTGATTTACCAGTCTCTTTTAACGATTGAACGATCCACTATATGAAATCGTATAAAAAATGTGCTCCGATATAGGGACGGAGGTCGATTAAGAGTTGCGAAAACCATCCATTTAACATGATTGCAACATTGGGAACAGTAATATGCAATATTTTAATCGCATATTGAAAATCGATCAACATTTTGTTTTCTAGTCTTACGTAGGAGTGTAGTTTCTAGGATAAGTAACCAATCCTATCACAACGTTATCACATAACTTATTTATTGAAACTAAATGATCAGGGGAGACTAAAAACTTATTTTATGCTTTTTGGAAGTGAATTTGCAATTTTTTGTTGGACGGAGACAGGTTTCCCGGTCCTTCACCCCTGGAAACTGGAGACCAATTTTACCTATTTCCAGGTGTTCAACACCGGGAAGCAGGTCTAGACCTGCTTCCCGGTAATGAACACCTGGAAACAGGCAAAAATGGCCTCCGGTGTCCAGGTGTGAAGTACCGGGAAGCCTGTTTTCGTCCACGAAAAAATTGTATTTACTAGTTTTAACATTGGGGAATAATTAATAGGATCTATTAATCATTATGAGTCTGATTTACCAGTCTCTTTTAACGATTTAACGATCCACTATATGAAATCGTATAAAAAATGTGCTCCGATATAGGGACGGAGGTCGATTAAGAGTTGCGAAAACCATCCATTTAACATGATTGCAACATTGGGAACAGTAATATGCAACATTTTAATCGCTATTGAAAATCGATCAACATTTTGTTTTCTAGTCTTACGTAGGAGTGTAGTTTCTAGGATAAGTAACCAATCCTATCACAACGTTATCACATAACTTATTTATTGAAACTAAATGATCAGGGGAGACTACAAACTTATTTTATGCTTTTTGGAAGTGAATTTGCAATTTTTTGTTGGACGGAGACAGGTTTCCCGGTCCTTCACACCTGGAAACTGGAGACCAATTTTGCCTATTTCCAGGTGTTCAACACCGGGAAGCAGGTCTAGACCTGCTTCCCGGTAATGAACACCTGGAAACAGGCAAAAATGGCCTCCGGTTTCCAGGTGTGGAGGACCGGGAAGCCTGTTTCCATACAATATCACCGGGAAACTCGAAGGCATTTTTACCTATTTCAAGATGTTCAACACCTGGAAGCTGGTTTCCTGTGAATATTTATCTTGTTATACATTTATCTTATATCTATGCATATATATAATTATTAGTAATCAGGATATCAATCTATAATATAAAATTCCATTAAAAAAATGAATATACTGTAGGCAATTTTATATTATATCTATGCATATATTTAACTTGTCATCATTTTAAAACTACAATTGGCTATTCAGTTGCCGGATCGCCCTCAACCGAATGCTCATATATACTGTAGGCAATTTTCTTTCGTATCAAATGTGCATCTTCGACTGTTTTTCCAAATGTCCATGCAGCTTGCCTAGTCCAAAGGTCGTGTATGTACATACATACATAGGCACCACAAGAAGTTCTGGAAAACAAAAGAAAAAAAATCAACCATAAAACTATATACGAAAGAGCCATAATGTTGTACAAAGGGACTTAGGAGGTGTTCAACTAACCCATCAGGCTGAATCGGCAATCCTAGGGCTTCTCCAACCACCAGCACCTTCCATTCACCTTCAGGCGTATGCATAGTCACTTCTGCGCTTAGCTTCTTCACCATCCTATCCAAGAAGGTTACAAACTCCCTCAAGTGCATGACTGTATTGGCCTTAGGAGCGAGAGAGTCAAGAACAAGTATCTCTTTTCGCTTTATGGATACTACGCATACAATCCAGTGGTTTCCATGAATATGGCTTGGGAAGATAACCTGATTATGAAACACATTTCTGCAGTTATCTTTCTAATAGTTCTAAAAAAAATACAACTATAATTTCTCAAAAAAAACATTTATGCAGTTAGCTTTCCATGTGAACTTACATGATCAACCTCACTCCAAGCAGCATTCAGCTCATTCTCCGATAAACCTCTAGCAACGTCCATAAAGAACGGTCTAATGTCTTCCTCATCGTTGTTCCTTTGCTCTTGAATCATTAAAGTCTGAAAATAAGAACGAAATATACAATTATGGAAAACCATTTTAACCATCGATAAAAATTTCTTATTAAAAATAGCTGTTGACTTACAAAAATGGTGCATTTCATTACTGTCATGTCTTTCCTCTTGCCATGTAGGTGTTCGTACATGTAACTTATCCATTGATTGATTCCATTGGTACTAAACCAACAACCCGGATCTAGTATCGTTCTGAGGTAGGTGGGCCATACTATTCCTCCTTCGGGTATCATGTCTCTCCTGAAAAAGAAAATACAAAAACATATTAAGATTAAATATGTTTTAACCACTAACTTCCTAGTCTATAAAACCTTGAAACAGTTATAATTTTAACTCGTTTCCAAGTCATTTAAACACCTGGAAACGAGTTTTAATTATAACTGTTTCCCGGTCCATAAGACCTGGAAACAAGTATAATTAATCCCCGTTTCCAGGTGTTTAAATGACCTGGAAACGAGTTTTAATTATAACTGTTTCCCGGTCCATAAGACCTGGAAACAAGTATAATTAATCCCCGTTTCCAGGTGTTTAAATGACCTGGAAACGAGTTTTAATTATAACTGTTTCCCGGGCATAAGACCTGGAAATAGGTATAATTAAAACTCGTTTCCAGGTCATTTAAACACCTGGAATTGGAATTTAATTAAAATCCATTTCCAGGTGTTTAAATGACCTGGAAACAAAATTAAAACTCTTCTAAAATTAAACACTAAAAAAATATAACGCAAAGACTTACGTCCTTCTGGAATCAGGCGCTACAAAATCTTCGAACCCATCTGGGACCTCGGGAATTGCTTCACCATGAAAACTCTCACCCGGAATGATTTCACCAACAGCTACATGACCCTTTGGTAATGAAGTTGACCTGCAAGGAGCTGGCTTTTTAGGCTTTGTTGATTTCTTTGCCTTCTTTGCCTTCTTTGTAGATCCATTATCGTCAATGCATATTTGTACCTCTTCACGACCTCTTTTTCCTTTACTCTATAACACACCAAAATTGTAAAAATAGTCATATATGTTATACAATTTTAATAAAAGCCAAATTCATTAGGTAAGGGTAAATACTTACCAACTGAGTAGGGATGGCTTCTTTATTGCCTTCTTTTTCTTCTTCCTTATCCTTTTCATCATCTTCTTCCTCCTTCGTCTCCTTGTCTTCCTCTTCTTTTTCACCCTCATCCTTTCCATCTTCTTCATTATTCTTCTCTTTACTTTCCTCTTCTTTCTTGTCCTCCTCTTCATCTTCTACCTCTTTCTCTTTATCGTCCTCTTTTTTCTTCTCCTCTTCCTCTTCATCTTCTTCATCTTCACCTTCTTCCCCTTTTCATCTTCCTCTTCCTTCTTCCCCTCTTCTTTCTTGCCCTCAATCTCTTCATCTACTTCCTCTTTCTTCTCTTCATTTTTTCCTCCTCATCTTTATTTTTCTGTATCTTTTCGGTCTCCATTTCTTCCATATGAACATCAGTGGTAGACTGCATTTGAGGACGCTGACTAAGAATGAATCTATCCCTCCTTTCTCTTCTTCTTCATCTGTATCTTGATCATCTTCTGTCTCATCCTCATCTTCTCCTTCTTCTTCTTGATCATCATCCGCTACCTCAACTGTTTCATCGTTCGCATGGATCATTCCTTGACTTTCTCCTCATCTCCCTCATCTGCTCTTCCTCTTCATCATCTGCGCTTTCATCAGTATCTGTAATGTATTCACATTCATATGTTACCATAACAATAATATTATTACATTTTTTTTTAAAACAGGTGTTTCCCGGTGTGTGACACCGGGAAACACTGCAATTGTCAGTTAGCTTCCCGGTATGGAAGACCGGGAAGCATGTTTAATCTACTGGTTCCAGGTTTGTAAGACCGGGAACCTGTAGAAATTCAATGGTGCTTCCAGGTCACGAACACCGGGAAGCAACATTGAATTTCAACAGGTTCCCGGTCTTACAAACCTGGAACCAGTAGATTAAACATGCTTCCCGGTCTTCCAGACCGGGAAGCTAACTGAAAATTGAAGTGTTTCCCGGTGTCACACACCGGGAAACACCTTTTTTTAAAAAAAATACTAAAATGTTTACTAAATCTAAATTAATATAGCATAATACCTAAAAATGCTAAAATAAAATAAAATATTTATAGAATAATACCTTTGTTTTTGTGAAGCGCTTTTTTCACCAACGCTTCCAACCTTCCAATTCTTGTACTATTGTCCTCGACTTTGGCAAGGATTTTGGTCAGCAAGCTAATGATGTTTTTATCTTCACCAACACCTCTAACATCATGTTCTTCATTTTTTACATCACGCTGACGACCAACATCTGCCATTTGATCTTCCTCAACTACCTGCACATTCAACAACATTGATTAATTCCTAAACAACAAATTAACTTTTACACCCTAATAAATTCAAAAACTGATAAAAACTAACCATATCTTCAGCGTTCAGATGTCTAGGAAATTGGTCATCATCAATCTCCTGATCGTCGACTCCTAATGTAGCAGGATCAACCGATTTTGCTCCCAATTCAGTTTCAAGTGCTGAAATGTAATACGACCTCTTCTTCTCTTCAAGAGTGGGCTCAAGTTTTCCCTTCCCGAGGTCAATTACCTACAACATTAGAAATACCAATACAATTAAATAAACGTATATGAATGGTATTTAAACTAAATTAATCTTTCACACATTATTGAGGAAGTCATTTGAATCTTTGCTTGAATAATCCCTGATTCTCCACTTGAGACATCTAGGACTCTTCGGGACTTTCTTATCCACTTGAGCTTTCAAGAAACTCCTTCATATTTGGCGACTCCAACAGCCACCACTACATGTTAATATGAAATCAAGTTATATTATTATTTATCCAAAAATAATCAAATAAAAAATAGAAATGCTTACCGCTATTGTCCAAGGACAACCGTAAAAGTTGAAGGTCTTCACGGCCTCTGGCTTGCCTTGAAGACAATTCCTAAGCCCATGTATGGTGTAGGAATAAGAGAATGTCCCCCAAGGAAACGGTAAAACCGTTCCAGATCCTCCACCATATGCCATAGTAGCTTCTTCATGGGCCTTTTCCCTTCCGGACCCATCAAGAACTTCTCCACGAAGATTGCATAGCATATCTTCAATGCATCCACTCTATTCATATCTTCTGCATGTTGCATCCTAAACCAGGACATTATCTCTGCTACATGTTGATTTGGCTGACGATGAATGAACCGATTGTAAACCAAATTCAAGTCTTCGGGTCCTCTATTTATTTTCATTAACCTCTTCGATATCTGCCCGAACTTTAACCCGGTAATCAAAGCAAAATCTTCTTTGCCAAACAGGACTGCCTTGTTGCGTATTCCAAACCACAGCTCTTCAGGTTTGCAATTTTTCCCCTCCAACTCTTTAGAAATAACTCGAAGGATGAAATTGCCTGGATAAGCACCCTTTCTCTGATGAATATGAAGGAACTGACTGAATGGTCCTTTTTTCCATTCATCCACTATATTGAATTCCCCCAACTTAGATTCAATAAGGTCCATTACAGATGGCTGCCCATATGTGTTGAGCTTTGCCTCTGAGAAGTCCCTATCTGGGTACTTAAAATACCTCCCTTCTTTGAAATGAACTTTTTTTGGACCATCCTGAAAAATAAAACACAACAAAATATTTACAATTAAACCAAATACATCATATAACTTCCATAAATATGTCTATATAAATACTTAAGAATGACTGCAGAGAACAATTAAAAACAAGCTTCCCGGTGTGGAATACCGGGAAGCACAATTAAACATAAACACTGCAAACACCTGTCTATTCAAGCTAATCAATAATAACATCTAAACCCTAAAGAATAAAAAAGCCAAAGATTAATATCCAAACATCAATTTAACCAAATCAAACTCTTATCACCATTTCATTCCAAAACACAAACTATAAACAACAAAATCCAACTACTTATACCATCATTTCATCACAAAATCAAACCACTAACATCAAATATCCAAAGTGTATTAATCTATAACAACAATATCTAACCCCTAAATTGAATTCCAACGAAAACCCAACTTTAAAACAATAGAAACGAACCTTTGCATTTGCCTTCGACGTCGCCACCGGCCTTTTCGAACTCTTACCCACTCCTTTAGATGTCTCGGCGGCACCAGTAGCCCTAGCATTCTTCTTAGCTAACGATTTCTTTCCCATTTGGAGTTTGTCAAAATAATGGAGATGTGGATGAATTCTTTGCGGCGAATGACGAGGATGATGATTTGGATAAGCGAGATGATTTGCAGTGATGATGAATCCTTCGCAGAGAAGATGAAAAAGCGAGATGAACACCTGTCTCCGTCCCGGTTGTTGAAGTGACGAGAGAAGAAGAGGTAGGTTGTTGTTGTTGAAGTGAGAAGAACACGGTTCAGATGTAGAGACGAGAGAAGAAGACGTAGGCTGTTGTTGAAGTGAGAAGAACACAGTGGAGTCGTCTGTTGTTGAAGTGAAGAAGAAGAGTTTGTTGAAGAAGAAGAAAAGTCGTCCGTTTGTTGAAGTGAAGAAGAAGAGTTTGTTGAAGAAGAAGAAGAGTTGTCTGGTTCAAACGGTCGGCAGGCATAGGGGTATTTTAGGAATTGACTATATTTAATATTTATAAATTTATTATTTATTTTATTTTATATATTAATTTAATAATTTGGATAGTATAGTAATTTTGGTCTATTAATGGTGAAAAACTTTACCAATTGTTTCTTTTTGTACTAAATTTAATGTTGGGCTAAAAGTAATCTTTTACTAAATTTTTGGCCTAATAGTGGGAATTATCACTTCTCTTTATCTCTTGAATCAAACTAACATAGTATATGTGGTTTTCAATTATAAAATAATAATTATTAAATAGTAAAAATTTAGATTTTAAATTTATATTTATATATTATTAAATTTTAAAATATAAAAATAATATATTTAAAATTTTACCATTTCTTAATTATTATTTCACAATCACAAATAATATAAATATATATTTAATTTTTTTATTTAACAAATTTCTTATGTGCAAATAATAAAAAAAATAAAGACAAATATACAAATTTATGTAATGTTCATTTATATTTTTAATAGGAACATTTTTTAAAGGCACTTTAACTCACGGCAAGAAATAAGCTTTTAAATATATATATATAAAATGAAAAGCACGATAATCAAATAGATTGATTGATGGTATGAGTTATTGGATTTGGTTTGTCAAATCGAATTTTTTTTTTTTTTTTTTTTTTTACTTTCTTAAAAACCGAATAACATCTTCTGGCGCCAATTCTTCCCAGATCCACAGAAAACAAAATCTTAAGTCAGTCAAGTGACCCTGATACTGTAGGATAACATTTATCTCGCTATATGGAAAATAAATTTGTCCCAAATAAAGCATTCCACAGAAAATTGTATCAGTTTTTAGCGTAAGTACGGGACAACAACTGAATTCAGAATCAAACCTTTTTTTATTAAGAAAACAAAACACAATGTTAGAATCTAATGAACAAAATTGAGGATGGGTCTGTTCCATTTCATAAATGGAGGGATAAATCAAGACCCTTTTCACCATTGTCAATCTGATGAGCAGAGTCCATCGAAACTTGCAGAGTCCTGGAGAAGTCTGTTCTGTTCTGATGCCAATCCTCTCGTACAGGTTGATATGGAGTTGAACATCCCCCACCGCCATACAACGCTAAATTATCAAACTTGGCAGCTCCACTTCCATTCGATTTAATGAATCTCTCCATTCCTGAGAAGTTCTGTGAAGGGTAGCAACCGAAATTGGCGGCATGAGCAGATATGTATACTGAGGGGTGTATAAGCCCAAAACTATGATGATTATGATGATGATGTGATGGAGCCAGAAACACGGGTGATGCTGGTGTGTATTCAGAAGCACGTTTGGCCTTTCTTGCTGCTGTTCTCTCCTTCTTGTGAGCGTTTTGATGCCCACCTAATGCTTGAGAACTGTAGAATTTTCGTGAACAGAATGTGCAGGGGAAAACCCTGGATGAAGTGTTGTCTTCTTTTTCTTTTTCATGGTCCATGTTTGCTTTTCAAGAAAAGAATAGTGAATGAAAAAAGTGTGAGAGTGCAAGGAGTTTATATAGATATGAATCTGAAGTTCAAAATTTGGAAGTATGAGTTCAGAAGCTAAACTGTCAGGAATTGGAAAATGTGAAGTGACACTCAGAAAGTATTAAATAGAGTGCTTGAAACAAGGTGTATGTATGGGCTTGGAAACTGAAGAGATAAGGGTAGAGTTGTGGTTGAACAAGTATTCTTCTGACTTTTCTGCATGCATTGGCTAAAAGAGATTTTGTAATTGGGAAGTGGAATATCTCTCTCTCTTTTTCCCATGTCCAATTTTCGGTTTCATGGGCATTTAACCTATTTGTTTTCTAGTTTCATCATTAAAGCAACTTGGACTTTCCACAGACTCAAGTGAGAGCTAATGAATGAGGATATTGAAGTTGCTATTGCATTGAGAAGGAAAGAATGGGTGGAAATGTGTGTCAGAGTCAAAATAGAGCTGTGCTTGGACGACCAATGTAAAGAGATTGGGTGAGCTAAAGCCAGTCCAGTGGAGTAGTGGGAAGCCTTTAGTATTATCAAGTGGTTTCTCTCTCTGAATCATTTGGCTTTTCTGCTCTATACCTCTGCTTTTCTGAATATGGTTATGGGACTATAACACTAACTATTCTTCCTCTTTTGTCAATCATCTGCAATTTGTCAATTCTCATCCCATCCCTTGCCTGCTTTTCAGAGACCTTAACGTCATACCTCAAGCACTACGTGTAACCTGGGACCATTTCCTTTCTTACACGTGGCCGAAATCAATCATTTATCATGAACAGACGGTGATATATATATCTCACCTTAACATCTATACATACATGTATAATTACAATATGGAACCCCTTTTTCTTACAAAATTACCTTGTATGGAATTTCCGGATATTAACAGACAGTAAAGCGAAGCCTTTTACAAATTAGAATAGCCCTTACATCTGAAGAAGATACAGATATTGTGATAATAATATTATGAAATTAGAGATTTAAATTGAATGGGCAAAAACTGCTGGAAAGAATACCCTACTAGGAACAGACCTTGATTGATCAGCAAATAAGAGGGAGGGTAGAGGATAAATGTGAGCTGCAGCATTTGAAACTGACAAAATAACTATAGACTGGGTTATGCATTATTGATAGTTAGGCACAGCCGAAACATCTGCGGAAGGAGAATACATTGGATGGTTCTGGTTCAGGTTTGGGTTGCGTCTTCTGGTGTGGAAAATGTTTGAAAAAAGCTTTTACTGCTCCAGCTACTCCATCTTCTGTCTCCATGGCCTTTGCAAGTTCAACTGCGCGCTCTTTCACCTGGATTGGGTCATAGGCAGGTCTTTTAGAGATAATTACCTAACAAATTATTCCATACACAATCTAGAAAGTTGTTGGCCATTTAACATAATTCTGGTAATATTTCAGCGTTATCAATAACTAGGTAGACAAATCTAAATGCGAAATTTGCCTCTACCAGTCTGAGGACAAATGATAAGGCAATTTGTTTCTTTAAAAAGCTCCAGAAAGATGATAACTTATATAAGGCTGTCCAAACAAAACTTTGAAGATTAATAATCTATTAAAGGTAATCTTCACTTATGTAGAACAGTATCTGATACTGTCAGTTTGGACAAGCAGTGATCATACTTTATTAGGGCATTTTTTACCTCCACTTAATTTAGAGAGCCAAATTACTAGGCATTTCTGGTCAAGCAGCTACGTAAAGAAATGCAAAATGCTATAGTACCTGAGGATCGAGCATGAATTTAATTGCATGGATTAATTTTGGAAGTGAAAACTCCTCAATTGGAATGGGTGAAGGACCTACTCCTCTGGCATGAACTCGTTCTCCCCAAAATGGTTGGTCGCCAAAGAAAGGTACAATAGCAGTTGGGCACTACATTTTAAAACAATCCATCAAAATGAAAAATGACATGAGGCTGGAACTATATTCAGAAAATTTTAAATGCATTTGATGTTACCGCAGCTTTAAGACCAGCAGCGGTTGTCCCAGCACCACCGTGATGAACCTGAAAGCATAGAACAGACAAGAAAGAACTTTCTATCAATCACAAAATAAATAAAAGATGATTTAAGAAAATTACAGTTGTAACAATTACATGGCCACCAATAAAACTATAGCATCCATGTACACCTCAGAACTGCAGTTATACTAAGAATTAGAAGGTGAAAAAACTTAGTTTTAAGGGAAATCAGTGGTGCCTAGGCCATCCAGACTCATGGCCAGCACCACCACCATATACACATTGCACAAAAGAAGAAATAAAACATTCTCAAAGCACTAGATTGCAAAATGATATGTGCTAGTGTCAGAGCTAACATTACACACTTACCACAGCTTTACATTGTAAGAATAACCAGTCATGGGGACAATTGTCCAATAAGAATATGTTATCATTTGGTTCAGCCACTGAGAATAAAATACGGATTAGTTTGAGGTCATACTGAAATGATGTAGATAGACAGAAAGCCAAACAAACATGAATAGACACTAAAAACTTACATTCACCAAGGCCACCCCAACCTTTGTTAATGATACCCCTCTGTCCAGTTTGTTCCAATGCTTCCACAATAATTTGAGTCATTTTTTGTGGCTCTTGAACAGGCTGTGATAAACAAGATTGAAGAAAACATAAGTTATACAGGTATTACTCTCTGGTAATGATTCATGTAGTAAAAAGTCCATGACAATTGGAGTAGTCCACTTTTACAGCATGAACAAGTTCATAAATAACAACATACTCTCCACTTAACCTTTGAATCACTTCTTTTCTGTCTTTTGAAAATGGTAAAGACTTTCAACCAATATGTGAATATTTATTAGAGTTTGTGACCGGAAATCCAATTTTTCACAAGGAATTGAATCATCTTTATATACCCGGCAATAAGAAAGGTTGCAAACAAAATATCAAGCGTTCAACTATATTTTCAACATTTTAACATGTCAGTAATCTGTTTAATAAAGAAAATTTTCATCTAACAGATCAAGTTTCAACTCAGTTGCCAGTAGTTCAATATATAACTACACTTTACCTATCATGCTGTATTGTACTTCAGTCTACTTGCTACCTCACCAATATAAGATCAGCCCCATGAAAGGGTTGATATGCTCCTTCCCATACAAATTGTATCACCAGTTAGGCCTACCACAGTGTGTTTCCTTAACCATCTGTTCCTACTTCCTTTTTATAATATCTTCCGAACCTATTTGCAGATTGGCAATACAAGCAAGTTTTTTTTTTTTTTTTTTTTCCTTTCCTTCAGAATGGAGGAAACAGACAGCACTACAAGAAATCCTGAACACGGTTATTTATTTTATTATAATTAAGCCAGCTGCTACCACCTTTATAAGTTCCCAACCAACCAGAACCTATAGATAATAGGCTAGAACATGCAAGATGTGAAATTAACAGGAAAAAAAAAAAAAAAAAAAAAAAAAAAAAAAAAAAAAGCAACAAGATACCACCCTCAAAACGGATTTCATACTTGTAAGCAATCTGCTAGAATGAGTTCTGAAGGCAGGATGAATCGGTCCATAATGTGAGATTGTCTTTGTGGGAGGAAGAGCATAAGTGCTCATGTATGAAATTCAATTCCTATCAGCTTCCAAAGTGGTAACTAATAGAATTTGCTTGTCCAAAAATATTTTCCCTATCCATTATACAGATATTTAATAAATTTATGGAAAAACATGAAGGAGAAAGTAGTACATAGTTTTGTGTTTAACAAACTAATTTGACATCTCTCTTAATATTAGTCATTTCTGTTGCCATTAGATTTAAATTAGAGTGGCATAATACCACATATTTCTTCCCTTTTTTCCTAACACCCAAAATAATTAATTTTAAATAAATAATATTATTGTTATGTGGAATTACGTATAATATTTGTAAATACACTCCATTTATTAACTTGATTGTTTATTATTTAAATTGTGAGTTCAACTAAATTCTTCTTTCTTTTTTATTTCTCCATAACTCTAATTTGATTCTCACTTCTAACGGGTTCCTAAGTAATTTAAAATTTTTATTATTATGGGAGATGGAAACCATAAATTTTCTCATACCTAATTAATTCTATTAATCTCTATAGTTGAAGATGGAAAAAGAGTTAGAGATTTGTATCTTGTATCTCCATACAAGAATTTCAGTATAAAGGTACAAACTCTATGAGATATAGAAATAGGTTTTATTGTCCATTTGTGTTGGTGTTGAAAAGAATCATAAAGATAAATTCAAATAACCACTGAAAATTAATTCAACAGGAAAATAAAGAGATGGGATGTAAAAACAAAATATTTTTAATAGATGATAGAAAGTTTATATTTGGTATTAAAAGGAGTTTAAATTTATGAAATATTTCCAAACTTTTAGATGGGGTGCACAAACTAAAGAGGGTGCAGATAGGAAATTTAAGAGGTGACATTATCGCCTCTCTTTACATATTACATTAACTACATAGATTAGTTGAATAAACAGGTGATGGGTCATAAGTGTGTTGAACTCATAATGTCATAGCTTAGGTCCAGGTTGTATAAAACATAACTCATTTTGCCACCCCTAATTACACATTAATTAATTAATTCATTCATTAACAATAATAATACATTGTTTAAAAAATTAAAAAATAAACACAATGATTCATAGAATTTTGACAATCCTATATCATGAATCAGAAAGTCTTATCAGCACTAAGAGGTTAAATTATTACTAAGTCTAGATTCAAGTTGTTTATGTAGAAATCACAATAAAAATTAAGGTTCAATTATTCCATCTTTAGTTCATAAACAAATAAAACACTAATATTGCAATAATGATCAGTGATCTTGGCCTTGTTGACCTCTCATTTGTAGTTTTGTAAAATATGAGTAGCTACCTATCCATGGATACCTAAATTATAGTGAATGCCGTGTAAAGAGTAACACATATCACAAATGAATCGAGAGCTTCTAAATGCAGAAAAGCTAAAAACAGGAAGTACTACCTAGAGGGATTGTGCTTGGTGAAAACATTTGATGTAAGCAGATTACAACAAAAGCCACTATGAAAGTTAGTTGTGAGGTGCGGACAACGTAAGGAGTCAAATAGCAAGGTGTGGACATGGAATTTCCCATCAGCAGTGTTGGATTGATAAAGATATCAGGGTCTCCATCTCATGACCTAACTTTTAGGTACCCAGTTATCCTCCTGCTAGGCAGCGCATGCCAATAGAAGGCCCATCCAGCATTCTAGTAAAGGGAAAGAGGAGGCCTCCATTGTTTAACTTTTTTGTGAGTTAATATACATATTTCAAAGTTTCTGTATAATAAAAGGTTATATATTGCTATCAGCACTATAGTACAAGAGATAAGAGAGGCCTGGTATATTTTTATAGGTTAATATACTTATTTCTGTATAATTAAAGGTTATATATTTCTACTAGCATCATATTACAAGAGACAATGGAGGCTTGATATATTTGTAAAGGCGTCACAGTGGAAATGGTGAGGTCCTGTCTATAAAAACTGTTCTATAGTCAGTAGAAAAAAATACTTATTTAATTTTTTGTTCATATGAAAGATACAATATTAATATCTGTCGCATAGGGTAAGGTTTGAGACATAATTATCAAATTTAAGTAAATCGATCAAGACACTAAAACAAGTAAATAAATAATAGTCTACCAAAGTTTTCAGAACATTTTGTTTAATCTTAGAAATAAATTATCAGAACCCTACTTAATGCAGAAGTTGGAGCTAAGGAGAGGGATAAGGGTCTGCCTATAACCCACCCACCTTAATGCAAGAGAAATAAAGTAAACTATTCAATATTTACTTTAAGCATAAAAAAATAAATTTTAAATAAATAATAATAATAATAATAATAATGAAAATAAAAATAAAATAAAATAAAGAAAGCTGCACAATTTAAGATACTGAACTTACAAGACTTCCAAATCCAATATAGATAGGCTTTGGGCCAGCCGCAAGCCACTTGACAAGTGGTTCAGGAGGCTCATAATTTGATGCAAGATCGAGGAAGCAAAATCCTACCACATCAATTTTTGGACCCCAGTCTGAAAATCGAACAATAAAAACAATGTAAAAAAAAACAGAATCCTTCTATATGGGCTATATTGTGCAGTTCAGCAAGTACACAGCATAAAATCAGAAATCTCTAATAAGTTTGACACAATCTATTTATGAATTTTTAGTATAAGATAACTCTTATTAACTATTAGCATTCAATGATGCTGCTGTTGTTACCTCAATCTGAAATTCAAAAAACAACATAAATATACGATCAAGGACAAGAACAAACCAAAGGCATTAACAATTTATCACATCCTTCCACTTGGAAGATGAGATGAAACTAAGAGGTCCATCACGTGAACTAACCACAACCCAAAAAAAAAAAAAAAAACCCTTGTGATTACAGACCACTTATCTTCAACTATTTCTACAACACATACAAGCTTGAGTCTCAATTCAATCTTCAATGTTTTTAAAAAAAAATAAAATAAAAATCTATTTAGGCTTAGAAGTTATACAACAGAATCCAGCCAAGACAGCATGATAGAAAATATAATCCACCATGGCATAAACTTAGTACTACTCAAACAAAGGGAAATGACAACATACAAGAGTTCAGATAAAAAAAATAGTTTCAGTATGAAGCGCATCAGCAGATTTAGCCCATAGAATTCCATCTAGGTCACTTACACAATCACATTAGAAGCATCTGGGGTTTGAGAATGGATTACAGTATTCTTCTAAATTAATCTCACAAAAAATGTCTAGCATCATATAACATAGGTAAAAGAAGTTTTGGTATATAAATCGATAATCATTTGCGGCTAAATCATCAGTATCTATAGTAACAAACCTTTTGGTTTAGGAACAAGATGTGGGCTCCAAATGTAGCCAAAGGGAACATCTGCTTCAGATCCTTGAGAACCACTTAAATAAGTAACAGGCCGTAGGTTTAGCTTCTTTTTCCTAACATCATTTATCATGTCACGTATTCCAAGCCAAATCATTGAGTCAACAATTTGATAAGACAACTGCAGAGATAATCGTATAGCAGCTTCATCCATAAAAACAGATTAAAAATAGCAAGAGAAAAAGGAAAGTATACGATAGAAGAACATAATAATACTGCATACAACTTTACCCTGTATCCAGCTGGTTGCTTGACACGGGACAATGGATGGGGAAACTCATTGGTTGGCCTGAAGAAAAAATATAAAAATTCTGAAAATTTTTATTTTCAACAATGAGGTTTCTAGATTCTACAACCCAGAAAAGACTTACGTCCATGGCATCGTGAAAAACACATGAATTGGGACTTTTAGCGCCTCGGCAACGTGGATATGCCCTAAATGGATGTTTTTCGAGATTAGTATTAGTGATTCAGAAAACTTACTACAATAGACTAGTAATAAAAACAAAACACGGAGAGGAATAGATATTTGAATATTTTCCAAACCCACAATGCCTAAAATTGGTATAGCAGATATCTTGGAAGATCATAGTGTTGAAAATAAAATATTATAGATGAAGACAGGATAACATAATTCAAGGGTGATGAAATCTCACCATAAGTTACGGGATTTGCAATAATTGCATCAGCCCTAAAGGGAATGCCCGTATCCATATCTGGTTCCTTGCAGGCTGGAAGTAAGGAATAGATGACTTCTTTCAATTGATTACGTTGAATAGGTATATCAGAAGGTCCTGAAGGCAAGAAGCCTTTATTTTTAACCATATCTGCTCAAACGAAAGGAAAACCATTACTTCTGAAAAATAGACAATGGATAGCTAAACCATATAAATAAGAAACCATATTGACAACAAGCTATAAATCATATTAAGGTTTATTAAACAGGATACTGACACAGCACTTTACCAACTCTGGAATATTAAGTAATCTCCTAGTAACAAGGAATGCAATTACGGTAGCAGTGGGGGTGAGGGGACAAACAACCACCTATATTATCAGCACAACTCACTCTGAAAATGTGCACTTAGAAAGAAATCATTTACCGGAAAACAACAATGGAATAGAAACCTTGGGGACAAACATCCACAAATAGACAGTAGGAAGCTAGGGAAAGAAGGAATAGTCCAGAGTTACTTGTTTAATGGCTCATTCAAAAGCAATATTTTTACCATGGAGAAAATTTCAAGTATTTTCTTATGATGACATAACCATTATATAATTGCCCATTACCACCCAATATTTATTCTACCTGCATTTTTTGATAATTACTTCTCCTACATCTCATGGTGTATGAAAACTCACATTTTATTCCATTTCATGTAATATAAAGCTTTTCAAATGACATTCTGATTTCAACTATGCAAATTTGACAACATGCTTGCACAATCAAAATACATAAAAGACTTCTAGATGAAATTACCTACTAGTAAAAGTTGATAAACACAATCCTTAACCCAAAATGCATTTACAGAGTATCTTGAAGAATCACTCTCACTTAGAAATATATTAAAAATCATTCACACCTATAGATACATACTTCTAACACCTAATGATTTATTATTTTCAACTAAAGATAGTGAATTTCTGGAATCATGTTCTCGCACAAATTTGCCACATAGGTTTAGGGTTTAGGGTAATGATAAATATAACTACATTTCCTGCTCAAACTTTCAAGGACACTCAATTACCTTAATATTCACAAGAAACAAACAATAAATTCTATGGCTTGATAATTATTAGATCTAGATAACTAGAAATCAGGGAGGCAAACCTAATTTTAAAACCAAGTACCCAATAATGTTAGGACTATTATATGCAAACCCCTCCAATAAATGAGATTGTAGAACTCAACTGAAAGTTTATATTTAGTTGTCAAAGATACAAATAGGCACATACAAGCGGCAAGGACTTTGGGATCTCCGCCTAGAGGATAGAATTCCAAACCAGCAGTCAGGACAAAATCTTTAAAATTTGAATGCGTTGCTAATCTTACACGATGACCATAGTCCTGCATGCAAAAATTCTTGTCATTAAATCAGAATTACAGCATAATGAATTTTTGAATAACTAAAAGTGAAAATCCATCTTCAGACATTTCTCTTTTTCTCCCATTATGGATACAGTAATGCAAAGTTAGTCTAAGTAGACTTTCTAACTAGAATGGCACCATATCCACTACCACCTGAAGCCATCAAGATTACCATAATTCTTTAAATTTACAAAATTAAGTAATTATAGAAGAATTCTGGAAGGAGATTGCATAATCATGGAAAGTGGAAGTTAATTTTATTTTAATTTTTTTTAAAAATAAATTATAATTATTAAGCATGTAATGAGATGCTCTAGATAAATTTATTAAAGCAAGAATATGCAAGAAATTTGTGCATGACTTCTAACAACAAGACATATTAAATATGTTTTCATGCTACATCATTAGGCAAAGAAACAACAAGAAAATTTAGAGGAATAGAGTTGAAGTGGAAATTTTCCAGATGCCATAGATCTTGAAAATCCGCCAAAGTTACATTAGCTCAAGAAATTACTCTCCTAGTATTTGGTATATGGATATCCTCCGATGATTGAATAGACAATTTGGTGTTGAATTGCAAAATTAATAATCTCAAAAACAAACAAAATCAGAAGTTGAAAAGACCTACATGCAAATAGGATATATCAAGAGAATGACAAAACATGAGTAAACCCTTCAAACCTGCAGGCGCTTTCCAATTGCAATAAATGGTTGTACATCACCACGTGTACCAACAATAAGAATTACTATTTGCAATGGGGGTATGTACTGTGGGTCTGGTGCATCAAGAGGCTCCTCTTGAACTTCATTATATACACCTTCAGGTCCAGCACCAAAATCCTGAGGTTGAACATCTCCTGGAACTTCAAACTCCACAGTTCCATCATCTTTTACGGTAGCTATTCTGTTTAACAATTTAAGCTGGAAAATTTTGAACTACTTAAAAAAAATATCCCAATTGAAATATGCGAGGAAACACTGAACTTTGAAGGGAAAAAAAAACTTAAATTCAAATAGACTACTATAAATTCAGACAACAACAGCTATTAAAAGATAGATGGTGACTGGTTGAGCTCCAAAATTTGAATGACAGGAGTATAAAATAAATTCAACCACCAATTAGAGCTCACCAAACTTTTAGTACTATTCATATCCTAATAAATCACAATGAATTACAGATACTGGTGATCCTATTTAGGGTAGGCATGCCAACTGGTTCAAAAAGCATATGTGAATATATTGTAGAAGCAAACTTAGCATCATTCTAAGTCTGGAGGATCACTGTGTAAGTCTATATTTTATGCTAGACAAAATTAAAGCAATAAAAGGAAAAATTAAATTTAAAAAAAGAAAAGAAAAAAATCAAAGACGAGCTAATTGTTTAAGACTATTTTATACCCTCTGTTCGGCAGAAATCTTGTTGTCAAAAATTTGTGCTGCCTCTTCGGCGAGTATATTGCGCGGTCTAGGAGTCTCAGTTTTTGCTCTTTCTAGCTTATGAGGACTTGAAGTCGATTCTAATTTCCCACTGTTGAATGACTCCAACTTTAGGGTACTTACTTTGGATGAAGTTTTACCAGAATTATCTGCTCAAAAGAATTTAAACAATGAAAAAATATAGTAATAAAATGTCATAGTTATTAATTCTATAAACACGAATTCGACTTCGAAAGCAAAATCAGTTACTGACGGCCATTGAAAACAGAACTACAGCCAATAAAATTTCCAAACTACATGAAAAGAGTTCAATTAGACACTAGAAAAGTAGTGAATCGAGTAGAAGAAAGCTCAAACAACTAGTGTCAGACATCAAGCGAACACAATTTCCAACTCACCTGAAGAATTCGCATTTCCAAATCCATTATTTGCCGAGCCAGTTGCAGCAGCAGCAGTCGTATTTCTGTTGTCCTCAAAGTTCACCGGAACTTCACCGGAAGTGGAGGAGGAAGAAGAGGAGGTCCGTAAATTCTCGCCGGACTTATCATCCATCAGGGATAGCGACAGTGACACTGACGACACAGATCTGTCCGTGTATATCAGGCGCAACAGAGAGGTGGGAGAGTACGTACAATGTTCGAAGTCGAATTTGTTTATTAGTACTATTTGTGAATAAAGCGAGTCGCCAGGGAGGCGCGTGAAACGAGAATATATATCGTGCTGGGGAATCTGTAAAGTTTGAACAATCTAGATATTTTATGTGATATGGCACCCCGATATCTAGCGCTGTGGTAATGGTTCCGGTTGTTGGGTTTTTCCATTTGTGTTTTCTATTTCCTTTTCTATTTTCAAATGCTGCTGTGTAGTACACGTGCGCCAGCTGTCAGTGCTTTATGTATAGAAAATAGAAATAGCAATACAGGCCGATTACATAGGACAGGATTGAATTTGAACCAATTGGAGTTTTGAGTCTGATGACCGCATGGCTTCCATAAACATGAAATATAGATAATAATGGTTATGGAGTGTGGTGGGGAAATGTTAAAAGAGTTTTGCTCAAGAATAACCGGAAGCGGGAGAGAGCAACAAAGATGAACGTTTAGACAGTGCATATGATCTTTATCATCACTCGCATGGTTACTTTATATGAAAAAGTGGAAACTGAAAATTAAACATATTATATGAAGACTACTACACAAATGTGAATGAGAGTGGACTTCACGCGCAAAGTATGCAAGGGCTAATTTTGGTGTCCGTGAGTGAAGAAGTTTCCTACCATGTTTTTGTTTGTTGCTTATCCATTAAGTTTAAAGTCTTTGGTAAGGAATTTTTGATATGATGTTTCAGACGGTGGTGTGTAAGACAGGAGATAGTTTGAGTCGCAGTTCTAGCGTGTGCTCCTACCCAATATTATAAAATAAATTTTATTAACAAATAATTAAAAATATTAATAAAATTCATAAATAAATAATGGATATATCATGTTTCATGCCATTTATTAAAATTTAATATGTAATATAATATATTAATTATTTTTTATTTTAAAAAATAATATTAATATATAAAATATAAGTAGTTGCTACTTAATAATTATTTAAAATACCATTTAATAAAAATGATAAAGATAATAATATAGTAAAACATACTTTTAAAAAAAATAGTAATAATAGAATATAATTTTTTATTAAAAAAATTTAATTGAAATATCATCAACATTGACTTTCTATTATCACATCTCTATAAATCTTCGTAAAAGTCACCATGAGTTCTTCCTCTTCTTCTTCAACTTCTTTCATCGAATCGGTGACCCTTCAGTTTCTCTTCAATAAAAGCATTCTCAACTTTTAATAACCTGAATTTCAGATCCAGAGCTTCATTCTCGCCTATCTTCTTTGTAATCACCGATTCCATTTTGACGCAACTCATCTCAAGTTCGGTAAATTGGCATTCCACCATCTCGACTAGAATCTCTTCTAGTACTTTCGGTATAATAATCGCACTAGTCGGGCTGTTACAATATCCGGGTCCACATATTTGAGCCTCTAACCTCCTACTGTTGGCTTCGGTTTTGTTGTCCCTTTCCTACTATGTAAGCTAGAGATAGAGGTCATTGATAATAATTGGTAATTTGGGTTCATTGTTTTGAATGTGATGTAAATTCCATGACTTTTAATCTTGATTTGTTAATTTGTGATGCAATGGACTTGAATAACTTAAAAGTTAGATCAAAAGGTTAGGGTTGAATTGTGTGTTGGGTAACTTTAGACTAGCTCACAAATTTAATTCAACTCATGAAAATAACTCAGTAAGTTATTTGGGTTGAAAATATACAATTTTATTATGTTTTGGTGTACTTGACATCTAGGTCGTCTTGTTTAGGATGACTAAGGATATCCCCAACCATACTCTATTTTAAGCCTGTATTAAAGTTTTAAGTAGAATTTTTTCAACTTTTTGAAATTCCAAATTTTTTCATCTCTAATCATAAAACTCTAAAAATATATAATATAATAAAAAAGTTAAATAATTGTTATAATTAAATATAATATATTAATAAGAGTAGTATAAATATTGAACTCAAATGAAATGATTTTTTTAAGTGTATTTGGTACGGGTTCTTTAAATAGATCTTTAAGCAGTAGATCTTTTAATAATAGATCTGTTAGAAGTAGAGTTTTGAATAATAAAAGTTTAGGTGTTTGGTTATCAATTACAAAAAGTACTTATCAATTCCAAAGTGTTTGGAAATATCACTTTTAAAAGTATTTTAAGACGTTATAATTACTTAAAGTGTATGAGATATATTTGTTAATATTGGAATATATTTATTCATTGACTATTATCATATAGGAATTCAGAAAATTTTCTTTAAATTTAAAATTTGGTTTAAATTCAAAATGCAAATTGAGAGTTGAGTGTTGAAATATGAAATAATATCTCCATGTAAATATATATATATAGTTACTACATATTTTTTTGTTAGATTTTTTTAAAAATGAAACCAATTCAAATGTGAATATTATATATATTTTAAAACTCAATTGAAAAGAAAAAAGTTATAAAATCTTACAAAATTGTTTTATATAAAGATTTCACAAACTTTTATAAAAATTTTGATTGTCGATTTAAAATTTTAAATTATCACAATTTTATATATCTCAAAATAATAGTATTTACATGTAAAGTAAGTAAAATAAAATATGAAATCATAAGTTGTATATCATATGATATAAGGGTATAAAGATATTTTGTATCTTTTTTAAAAAGCTAAAAAAGATCTACTCGAAGAAGCATCAAATTTGTGCTTCTCTTAGTAGATGATTTTCCGCTTTTTTAAACCCTCGAAAAGTCTACTGCAATTTCAACCAAACAACCAAAAATAAAAAAAGAAGTGCTCACATGGATCATCGTATAGGATAAGCACATATAGTATAAGGAGAAGGATTAGGATAAAAGTTTCGTATAAGTATTAAGTTATCCATAAATTATATTTGGCTGGTCATCGTATAAGTAACATGATAGGATAACAAAGTACTAAACCTATATTTGGTAAACCTCGATAAGTAATAGAATAACAGTATGAATTACCAAAAAACCAAAAAATTTGACAAGTAATAAAACAGATATTTACGTATTAACAATAAATAAATAAAATATAATAAAAATATATTAATATATTTTTAATAAAATTAAGTATTAGGAATAATCCTAAAAAACCTACGAGGGTTTTAGAAATTTTTCCAAAATCTCAGTAATTTTTTTCCAATGTCAATGAATGTCCAATTTACTATTATTTACTATTTTTACTTTTTTTCTACAAATTTTGGAAGGGTAATTTGGTCATTCCAAATTTTTAATTTTAAAAAATATTAATTAAAAATAAATTAAAAGCATAAATTTAAAATAATATTAAAAACTCTAAAAGGGTAATTTGGTCATTTTAATTTTCTAAAAAATGTCTAAAATCCTCCCGGATTTTTTTGGGATTATTCCAAATTTTTATGTAGATTTTTTTTTCTAATTTTATCAAAGGATAATTTAGTAATAACATGATGAACATCTAATACAAAAAGTACATGATAAAGTTATCGGAGCATTTATCAATGATAAAATTATCCTATATGTATCGTATAAAATTATAGTCAGTATTATTTTATCTTATTCTAAACAGCAGCCAAATATTTGATAAACATATAAATCGTATTAAATTATTCTATCCTATTTCTTATCCTATAAACCATGTGAGCTCGAAGTGTTTTTAGATTTAAAAAAGCACTTTCAGTCGGTAGACAAGCCCAACCAAACAGACACTAAATCCTCTACAATAATATATTTTTTTATTATTTATAAAATAAAACAAAATAAAATAATTTACCTATAATTAAAATTAGAGTTAAAATATAATGTAATGATTGAAAAAAATATATTTAGAATTACATAAAATGAATTATATATATATATGGAGTTCCATAACTTTAAAATATATTAAAATTCCAAACACACATCCACTTAGAATTTGACAAGTATATATTTGAAGGGTGAGAAATATATACTTCTCAAATTTCCCTCAACTTTTTCTCCGCTGCAGTTCTGATTCCTCGCTTAAGAAAGATAAAAAAAAGTGACATTTTTTATTTATTGTAATTTCTCTAATTCATCCTATAGGCTTATATAGGCTCTACAATGCCATTTATCACTTAAGATTTCTGGGGGGCTATAGAATCACAACCACCGTTATAATAATAAGTATATATATATACTAAAAAAAATAAAAAATTATTTCAATGCTTTTAAATTTAAAAATGTGTTCCCACACCCACCCCACCAAACCCCTTATAAATGCAATTCAAAATCCCCACATGTAAAACGTTCACATTATTATGTATGGCAACACTAGCTATGCCCGTCAGTTGTCCCCACTACCTCCACTGAAAGAAAGTCGTGGTGACATGTGAATTTGCATTCGTCAACCAACCACCGAGTCTCCCTTCCCTTCTATTCTTCTCAACTAAATACCCCAACCACATTTCTCACTGAAACCACAATCAAATTCTATATCCTCAATCCCCCACAGATGGAGAAAGCTCTCAACAGACAGCAAGTTTTGCTTCATCATTTGAATCCCACCCCCTCCACTTCGCCTTCGCCTTCACCTTCTTCCCTCTCTGTAACTTCCTTGTCAATTTTCAAGTGTTAGAAACTTTTGTTTTCGATTCAACGTAGAATGAAAATTTGTTATCTTATGGGTTCGTGATGTTGTTGTGTTTTGAAGGCTTCAAATTGTGCGGCTGGGGATAGTGCTGCTTATCATAGGCGGCCTGCTTTCGGGGACGATGTTGTAATTGTAGCGTAAGATTGCATTTTCTTATGATCATCGCTTTCTGTTTTATTTACCTGTCAATATAGCCTCATTTATTTTGCTGTCAAACAGAGCCTATCGAACTGCGATTTGTAAGGGCAAGCGAGGAGGCTTCAAGGACACTCCTGCTGATGATCTTCTTGCACCCGTGCTTAAGGTTTAACTTGACATATTTAGCTTATTCGTTATCTGAGGAGATGAAATTGTGGGCTTATGGGTGGTGGTTGTTATTGCCTTGAGCTTGTTTTCACATGTTGAGCTCTTTTTTTCTGCAGGCAGTTATAGAGCGAACAAAACTGGATCCTAGTGAAGTGGGAGATATAGTAGTTGGTACGGTCTTGGCACCAGGCTCACTACGAGCCATGGAGTGTAGGATTGCAGCATTCTATGCTGGTTTTCCAGGTATTATTTTTGTTCTGTTTGGATGTTTGAGACAAACACAAAATAGAATTGTCTATAAAATTTGACTCAAATCTTGAAGTGAAAATTTCTTTCATATGATTCAGAAGGTATATGAGAAGATTGTCTCATTGTGCTAATCTTCTAATCATTCTATTGTTTCTGTTGCTACTAGACACGGTGCCCCTCAGAACTGTCAATCGACAGTGTTCATCTGGACTTCAGGCAGTAGCTGATGTTGCTACTGCTATAAAAGCTGGACTGTATGACATTGGTATGGATACTTATTTTCATTTTTAGCGTGGCAGAAATAGCTTATTGAATACATCCCAGTAACAGCAGTTTTCTGTCTGTTTTGATATGGTTTGCTTATAAACCAGGTATTGGGGCTGGATTGGAGTGTATGTCTGTAGATTCTATTGGCAGTCTTGGCAAAAATAACCCAAAAGTAAATTTAAAATTCTTCTAATTGTAGATATTGAAATATTGGTGAATTGTTTCTAACATTAACACTTTTTTGATCACAGTTGGATCTCTTTGCCCAAGCCCGGGACTGTCTTCTTCCTATGGGTATTACTTCTGAAAATGTTGCAGAGCGTTTCGGTGTGACACGTCAAGAACAAGATCAAGCAGCTGTGAGTACATTGTGATGTTTGTTTTCTTGTGCAATCATGATATATAATTAGCTTAATTGAGTAAAGTTTATGATAATAGGTTGAATCCCATAGGCGGGCTGCTGCTGCCTCTGCAACGGGTAAATTTAAAGAAGAAATCATCCCTGTTTCTACTAAGGTAAATACTTTGCTTTTTATCATTCACTGCATCCTCTTCTATCTAAATAGATATTCATATAACTAAAAAATGTTTTGTTAAGATTGTGGATCAAAAAACTGGTAGTGAGAGGCCTATCACAGTTTCTGTTGACGATGGTATCCGGCCAAGCACAAATATGGCTGATCTGGCAAAGCTGAAACCTGCTTTTAGGAAGGATGGGTCCACCACTGCTGGTATTCATATTTGTCGTTCAAATTGATTTTTATCCCCTGAATCTCAATCAGGAAGTTGATATGGTTCTGATAGGATTTATTTTTTATAAATTGTAATGTAGGGAATGCCAGTCAAGTAAGCGATGGTGCTGGAGCTGTTCTTCTTATGAAGAGAAGTGTGGCCGTGCAGAAGGGACTTCCAATTCTCGGTGTATTCAGGTGAAAAAGTACAATAAAACCAATTATATGACTAGCATTGATATCCAGACAGCATTTATAATGTTCTATACTGACATCAATGAAATGAAATTTATTTCTAGTCTGCTTTTGATGTTATTCCTTTTGTTTTGTCACCTTATAGTATCCAGCATGTGTGCTAAAAGACTGATGATTGTATTTTAGATTAACATAGAGACAGAAGTTCATGTTAAAACTTATTTTCCTTGCAGAAGTTTTGCCGCTATTGGTGTTGATCCAGCAGTGATGGGTATTGGTCCTGCAGTGGCAATTCCAGCTGCAGTAAAATCTGCAGGTCTTGAGCTTAAAGATATTGACTTGTTCGAAATAAACGAGGTATAAAGGTGTCTTGTAATTATCATTATAAAATTTAATCAATATTAGCTAATTTGTGTAGTGCTTTCGTTTTTCAGGCATTTGCATCCCAGTATGTTTATTGCTGTAAGAAGTTGGACCTAAATCCTGAAATAGTCAATGTTAATGGAGGTGCAATGGCTCTTGGGCATCCCTTAGGCGCGACAGGTACTTAAAATAACAAGATTTGCTGACAATTAAATCATTAATGACAGTTGTCGATGGACTGCCAAAACCTTTTGTAAAAGATGTGAGGCAAATATGTCAAAACCAAATGTATGTGGACAGGTCATTTGTTGTTTTGGTGATCTTAAGGCTGGCATCTGCCACTAAAAATACCATTGGCAGTGAAAATGTTTATCTATTTAATCTTGAATATCACATTCCTCATTGTTGGTCTAAGGTAAAGTTAAGCTACTTGCTGTTTTCTGTATCAGGTGCACGCTGTGTTGCAACCTTGCTGAATGAGATGAAACGTCGTGGCAAGGACTGTCGATTTGGAGTTATCTCTATGTGCATAGGTCTGTCTCTCTTTTTCCCTTTCTTGGTACATAAATGTAGAGCTTGTGATGCTAGTTAGACCAAAAAGGGTATTACTGTTTCGTTCTCTCTATTATGAGAAAACTTAAAACAGAATCGACTGATGTCTGAGTTCATAAGAGGGACTTATATACTATCCATTCAGTACTCACAGCTCTCCCCTGCATCAACCTTCTCTAGCACCATTGTTTTTTGTAAACATTGATGCATCTTCACTGTGCGAGTCATGTAATAGTAAACAAACCTAGTAATTTAAACAAACAATACCTGGAGCAATAAAATAACTGTAAATTCTCAGTTTATTGAGTGTAGTAGTAGTGAGTTAACCCTGCTTGTAAATTCTGTGACTAAATGATCTAAGCATGAGAAATTACTGCAGGCTCAGGAATGGGAGCTGCAGCGGTTTTTGAAAGAGGGGATTGTGTGGACGAACTATGCAATGCGCAAGCATCTTGAAGTGGCACACTATTGTCTAAGGATGTCCTGTAGCTCGAGTTTGGTTATAGCCTGACAAAATAGTATACCATCTAAATGAATAAGCCACGCGGTACAAAATATTGATGTAACATTGGAAATAATTTATAGCAGGTGCAAGTTGTTAAACCGATTCTGCAAGTAAAGGTGTTATGTTTTACAGTTATAAAATAAACTTAGAGCTCTCTCTCTCTATTTATAAATATAGACATTTTCCAGATATTCATTGGACCACTACAGCATAGCTAATTTATTAAAGTAAGATGTTTAGCTATCAAAGCGAGATGGTGGGCACAAAACTTTTAGGGGTATTGCACATGTGATTTACCATGAATCGTGATGGTTCTGTTTGAAACTTACACAGCTCTGCAGTATTCCTTCATGAGGTAGTTGCCTGCTTAGAGTTCTATAAGTAGCATATATTATAACTCTACCTGTATCTATTCTGTAGTAGTTCAGAAAGTCATAAACTTAATTTTCAAAGAGAATTGCAATAATTTACTAACCTACTTTCATATCATGGTTAATAACAATAAATGCTTTTATACTCAACCGAAAAAGCAAAGGCTACATTAAGGTCACAAAATAAGCTCAGTCCTGATCTTTAATATTTATCAGAAAATAATTCCATCCTCAATCTCACAGATTTTGCATGATACTAGTAACTTCATCCAAAACTAGATCACCGAGCCGCATCCACAAGCAACACTAAATATGGTAAGTTTTGCCAGTTCTATACAAAGCATGTCCTGATGCCCATCTCACGGAATACTGTATGGTTAAGAAACATACCATACAAAGGCTGGGCCTTCTACACGTCCTTATATAGCAGCTGATATTTTGGAATTCGCTCTTGTGGTAGAGGGCAATTGACGATCAACTTGCCTTTCATGGCACCCCTAAATATCGCCTGCAACAACACAATGTATTAAAAAGCATTGTTACCAATCACATGAATCTCTAGTAGATCCACTATATACACATACATAACAACTGATTATTTGCCTTTTGTCATACCAATGACGAATTGTCACCCAAAATAGCTGATTGGCAAATGATTGCAGACCACAAAATACCCATGTTTCCACAAACAACAAAATTTTGAAGACAAATAAATATCTACACTCGGATATATATATATATATATATATATATATATATATTTTTCACTGTCCAAGTAATGAGAATATATTAATGACGGTAGAAAGTATGTCCTTTTTAGTTAAATTTATAAGGTAGAACTATAATAGGCAGCTGTGATATAGGACTTAATTTGCTATAGGTAGCATACAATTCACATGCTGTCAAAACCAATTACTGTCATCGCTATGGTTTTCAATAACATCTCAAGTGAGACGGTGTTTCTACACTATGATTGACACAAGATTAATCAATTTTTCGAACAGGATTAGCATTTTCAAGAACAATGAAAAAAAAAAAAAACTATTCAGACTACCCAGAAGGAATCCATTAAGCTTACTAGATGCAGGTATTACAAGTTAACATTACAATTATCTTAACCTGTGCAGAATACCATCAAAGCAATAACCAAGCGAAAAGATGAAATACCTCAACAACATCAATGAAGTCTTGCTTTATCTGAAATGCACCAATCCATTTAGTGTGATCAGCAGTCCTGTATCATCAACCAATAAAAAAGCTCAAACATTTATTTCAAATAATACAAACCAAAACCAGAGAGATATAGAGTACAGACCCAGAATCCATCTTCATATGCTGAGCATTGAAGAAGAAGACAGTAGACGGAATCAAAGTGATATCGAAGTAGTTAATGTAGACCTGAACTTCCTCGGAATCAATGTCAACCAACGCTACACTAGCAAACTTGGAAACTTGACGGGCCGATTTTGCAAGCTGCGAAAAAGAGAGATCATAAGAGAAAATTGAAAATTTAATGAAGATAGAAGGGGAAATAGGGATTACAATATCATCGAGTTGGAGACAGAGTGGGTCGGTTGAGCGGCCAAAGCGGAGGACAAGGACCTTGTCGATAGTGTCTCTGATGATGGTGTCGATTTCGTTCTTCTTTGTCAGGTTCGGTAATTGGAAACTCATGTGTTCTTGTTGTTAGACCAACTCCTTCGTCACCCCGAACCTTTATTATGATCAATTAAGCTTACGCGAAGAACCTGTGTTTGTATTGTGGGTTCGTATTGTACGGTTTGGGTTTTTAACGATGTTGTGAAAGGATATGAAATCAAATGATTGCAAACAAACCCTTGAATTGATTGGTTGATTTTCAGTTTTACAGGGGTTATTACTTCAATTACTTGCGACAACCTTATAAACTCTCATATTGCCGGATGTACCCCAATCAAAATTTCGATTTCTTAAGACTTTTACAGTCTAGTCCATTAAATTGGAGCCATATGGATGAGTTCGCAAATGGACCTGCATTACTCATAAAATGAGTAATGGTTCAGTGAGCTGACCTCCAATAAAAAGCCCAGGCAAATAAAAGTCCGATGGAATTACTCCAAATGCAGTTAGGTCAGGCCCAATGTTCGAAGAAATGGCAAGTACAAGTTAACCAAAATCATCCAAATTTTAGATTTTAAATATTTATTATTCCATATTTAAATTCCATAATAATTCACCATATAAGGTCTTGTTCAATTTTTTTTATATTTATTGTTAGATTTTTTTTTTCTATCGGCATGTACAATGCCAGTATTTTTATGAGATTTTTTATATAAAATAAATATAAAAATAATATTATGATTGATGTTTTTTATAAGAATAATTATTTAATTCTTATTATTATAATTATTTTATTTTTTTTTTAAGAAATAGGATTATTATTATTATATATTTTATTCTTTTATTTTACTTTCAAAATTTTTTATTATATTTTTATTATTAAATTTATAATTTTTTTTACCCTCCTCTCTTCTCTATTTCAGGTACTCTCATCATCCCTCATCAAATATTCTTTAGAAGTAGAATCAAAACATTAATCCCTTCTTACTCCGTTCTTATCCTACCATATAAGACAGTGAAATAATATCCATTTAGAATTTTATAGAAATATATTTAAGTAGTGAGAAATTATTATTTTATAATAAATTAAATTAACAATTTAAAATTTTTTTAATGTAAAAAATTTAAGAAATGAACTTTTTAAAGTTTAAAATACAATTATAAGCTTGTTTTGAAAAACATACAAAAGTAGGTTTTTAAAAGTTTAATTTTCACTTCATAGACCAAGTTTCCCAAAATACTCCTGAAACTTTACAATTCACAAATGCTGTGAATTAGTCTCTGAATTACGCTCACAGCTGTGATTGAATTATGGAGTGAAAATCAAAGTTTAGTTTTGCAAACTTTTCAAAAATAGCCTATAATTATATAGTAAATTTTTTATTGCCTAGAAATCGAATGAATTTTTTTTAATATATACAAATATATATATATATATTTTTCTTTGCTCAATCATTCTAACCACCTTAATTTATGTAATGGGTTCCATGCATTCATTTATCATTTGTTCGTCTCGGACCGGAAAGAAATGGGTCGGTTATACAGCTATACAATCTTACCCGTGGGTCGGACCGCGTAATTCTTTTTCCTCAATATAGAGGATATGTTTGATAATATCAAGAGGGTATAAATATGCATACGCACCCCACGACCTTAATCTTCATTATCTAAAGCAGAAGTCTTTCACGCAACCCCTCTATAGAAAGAGGAAAGCGAGGACAAAACAATCGACCTAATCGAATTAATCGGATTCAGATTTTCAATCTCCTTTGTAATCTCTTTTCTTTGTACCCTTTATGTTTATTCTATTTGATCTGTTTCTCTGCGAATTCTCGTTTCTATTTTATTTGTCCTGTTACTTCTCATCCTTATGAATTTTAGGGTTTCTTCATATGGTATTTTGGGCTTTAATTGATTATTTTTCCCGTTTAAACTATTGCATGCTACTTCTAACATTTACAATTTTCTCATCCCATTAAAAGCAGCGACACCTTTTCTTCACTGAACCATCCATGGATTGTTTGGATTCTTCACTTCTTAGAATTACGGTTTATGCTTTGGATAACCAGATTTCTAATGTTGATAACCGTCTGTTAGGGTTTATTATATGGTAATTGGTTTGATCATTCTATGAGTATAAAGTAATTTTGTCATGCGTGGATTTACATTTTTGATGTTTTTGATGATGTTTGTGATTGTTTATTCTCTGCATGAGTGCATGCAATGTAATGGATGTGAAAAGAAAAGTAATAATGTGTAGATAAATGCTGAAAAGAAAACAAAGAAAACCCTTGTGGCCTTTGGTTTTCTGATGATTCCATTTTTTAGTGCATTGTGCACTTATGTTACTATATTTTCTTATGTGGGAGAAAGAGAAAGGTTTTCTGTTATTTATTATGAACATCTTGATTATTTGAAGTCTTAATTCTGGTTAATCAGTTGGAAAAATCTTTAGGTAGTCTGCTTAATACTTGCCTGATGGTTTATGTGTATGCTTAGCTGCACTGCATTATGTTGTTGTGCTGTGATTTGTTCATATCTTTAGTTTAGAGTAATGATTGAAAGTATTTGCTTCTATTATTTGATTTATGGAGAATCACTTGTGTTTTCTCATGTAACTGCAGGTTTTAGGACTCCGATTGTGACCTTGTCGCTTAAGGCAAAGTTGTGAACTTGTGACTATTTTATTCAAGACTTAATTCCTTCAACTCTGTTGCAATTGTAGTTTTTAGCTTGTTTGTTAGATTCTTTGGAGCAGTGCATGCAGAGTGTTTGCTTGTGATTGTAAAGTCAAGTAAAGAATTCGTGTTTTCATTGGTAGCTCGTAGAAACTCAGAAGGTTGCAGTAGGAAATCAGTATAAAGTGCTTGTGGTAAGTATAAACAATGGATGGTATAAATTGCTTTGGACTAACCTGTAACTTGATCAAAATTCTGTTCTCGTCATTTTGTCATGGACGTACTTGTTAGTTTTTCTTTTATCGTAAAGATATCTTATCTGTTTTAAGGCTCATTGTTACATAACTGTTGTTATGTTTGTACATCAGATATATAGTTAACCTAATTGATTTAATGGTGTTACAATATGTACATATTCCTAGCTGATCATGCGGCCTGAATAGATTTTGATGGATGTCATAAGTTTGACATGGTCTATAAGATTCTATAGTTTTGTTTCTATTAATTTAAAATAGATGGACAATATGAACATTGGTTTATTATGGTTTATAAGAAGTCATTCGCAACTAAATAGGAAGAAAAAGCAGTACAACCTTATTTTTAAATTAGTTGGGGTCCACTTCAGGAATACTTCTTCCACTCTTTTCACTGATTTTTATAGACTAGACTATAAATTGCGTGTGTAGTTTTAGTTGGCAAATGGGAAGATTTACTTCAGGGACTTGTGAAGATATGTTAAGTAAACATTTTGTGTTGGTTAAGCATGGCACCATTTGCTCCAAATTCTTTGTAAGACTAATTGATTTTGTCTTCCTTGGGCATGATTTTGATCCTAAATTCTTCCTAATTTGAAATGATCTGTGGAGGGACCCAGCAAATTCGATGTCATACTTTATGCCTTCTGACTTGTATTTACTTGATGTGTTTGGCTCTTATTCAGTGATTTTTGTTCACCTTTCCGTATGTTCATCTCTGTGGGTAAGTTAATTTGATTTGCTGCATTATAGTTCGTTTTGCTTGGAATGGTTTGAAATTTCTTCTGATAGCAATGATGTTATGTGCTTCTTCTTTTTTTTCCTTCCTAAAGATTGAATTATATTTGGTGAGTTTGGTGTTCTGATGAGTTCAATATGTTTAGTAACACACGGCATTGCATGCAAGATGGCTGGTGTAAAACGGAGAATGTGTACTGATTCAGATATTCACGCTTTTCACAAAGAATTGGATGAAATCTCATGCCCTATCTGCATGGACCATCCACATAATGCTGTTCTCCTCCTCTGCAGTTCGCATGAGAAGGGTTGCAGATCTTACATATGTGATACAAGCCACAGGCATTCAAACTGTTTAGATCGATTTAAAAAATTAAAGGCTATGTCAGCAAACACTACCACTTCACTCCCTGATTCTTCTCCTTTACATGCTAACAGTTCTAGTAATATGTCTGGTATGAACTTGACTTTGGGAAGTGGCTCAAGTGATAGTAATGAGAATCGCAATCTGAATGGAAGCAATGCTTTATCCGTTGGATGGTTAGTACCAGAGGAAAGCCATGGTCAAAGTTTAGATAGGTTTTTAGAAATGCAAAGGGAAGCTCATATGAATGGAGGTAGGCGTGATCCTGAGCCATTCAGTGAAGTGGCTGAACTTGAAGATTTAGATGTAGAAAATTCATCAGATTCAAGCTTAAACTTGAAATGCCCCATGTGCCGAGGTTCCATACAAGGCTGGGAAGTTGTAGAGGAGGCCAGAAAATATCTGAACATGAAGAAGAGAACTTGCTCGAGAGAATCATGCTCCTTTGTTGGTAATTACCAGGAATTACGTCGACATGCCAGGAGAGTTCATCCAACAACCCGCCCTTCAGATGTGGACCCATCCAGAGAACGAGCCTGGCGACGCCTTGAACACCAAAGGGAATATGGTGACATTGTCAGTGCTATTCGCTCGTCCATGCCAGGTGCCCTTGTTGTTGGGGACTATGTTATTGAGAATGGTGATAGGTTAGCAGCTGTAAGGGAAGGTAGCAATGGTGAGGTGAATGCGCCCTGGTGGACTACTTTCTTTTTATTTCACATGATAGGTTCAATGGATGGTGGTGGTGAGTCAAGGGCCAGGTCAAGAGCTTGGACAAGGCATCGACGCACTTCAGGAGCTTTATCTGAACGTCGACGATTCCTATGGGGTGAGAATCTCTTGGGTCTTCAAGATGACAACGATGGGGAGCTTCGTATATTAAGTGATGTTGGTGAAGATGCATCTTCAGTCCCAAGGAGAAGGCGGCGATTGACAGAGTCCAGGTCTGATGAGGATCAACCATGAGAGGCTTATAACTCTTCTGGTAAATCTAGTTATCTTACTGAAGATTATTTTATAACTGCTAGAACCATATTTTAGATTGTTTTAGCTGTTGAGACTAGTTTTTCACTGTCAATCTTCCAGTAATTTGCAGAAATTGCTGCATCTCATGGAGAAGAATCTTTGTGCTGATTAACAAGTGTTTTTAGAATCTATCTTCATGGTCTTACACAGTTGAAGATAACCTCTGTTTGGAATTGCACAGCACAAATATGCTAGTGGGCTTAATGAAGATTGATTTGTATTAAAATTAATATGTTCTTTCTATTTAGTGATGTTCTGTGACTTGGTTCAACTTTATCTGCTGCCCTTTGTTCTTGTACCCTCTTGCAAATTCCTTTATCTACTTGTAATCATCTCCAGAATGAAGTGATCCGATCAGTTTATTTTGTTGTTCTAGCTTCCTTCAATCAATCATGGGAGAAAATCTGTAAAGAAATTATGAATATAATGGTGTTCATTTGATAAAATCAATGGGTTAACTGGTGTTACAAAGTTTTGTTTTTAAGGTTATAACAGCTGAAATTGAGTCTAGAAATAAGGCAAAACGTTTTGACTTGAGAGTGATTTGGCATAAAGAAGAGGACACGTCGTGTCTCCTAGTATCAGTTGAGAAGGAAATGAGAGCTAACATGAGACACAAACCCTTAATAATCAAATAAAGCCACAAATTCAAAACACCACAAACATCTGGAAAATTATTCGCTTTGTTTGTTCTCGTCTCATTCAACCCCCACAACACTTATTATTACTATATTCTCTTTCTCTCCTCCCTTAAATATCTCCTCCCTCACATGCTCACTCGAGGCAACCCACGTGAAATCGACAAATACAACAATTTTCTCATGATTCCATTAAAAACGACTTCTTGTTATTTAATCATCCAGTCTTAATATTAGTGGTAAGATGTTATGTTCACCACAACATATAAAAATTGGGTAATGATTAGGTTTGTAATAATGTGTTCATATTCTTTCTATTTATTTGAAGTGTAAAAACTTAATTGGATAAAGAAAAAATAGATCATTTGCATTTTTAAATATTTTATTAAAAAATTTATATGTTCACAGTTAAAATTAAAAATTTTAATCAAATTATTTTCCTTTAATTTTTTTTTAAAATAAACTAAAATGGTTATATTAACCATATTTTTTGGACACTGATTTGCTTTTAGGATAAATTTAAAAATCGAGTGCAAAATATTTTTTAAAAAATTCAAGAAAGCAATTATACTTTGTCCTCGCTAGTGGAATAATGAAAAAAATTGTAATTTTTAGACAGGTGATTAACAGTTCCGATTAATTAAATAATCAAATAAAATTAAATATTTCAGTATTTATTTTTATTTTTGTGGAGTAAATATCTAATTGATGAACTAATGTAAACAAATTGTCAGCAATATTTGATAAAGTCTCGGACAATATGTTAGAATAAGTTTCCTTCTCTATATTAGAGATCCTCCAAAGTTGTTATGGTTGAAATTATTTTAGCGTGTTTATACTTTGATTTGTATGTAGTAAAAAGAAAAAAAAATGAAAATGATTTTGGTGGAAAGTATGTTAATACTAAATTAGCCTTGTAAAAGCTTATGAATTTTGTTCGGGTAAAATAAATAAATAAATAAAAATGAATGAAAGATTTTTAAATAATTAAATTTTGAAATCTATACATTTATACATTTTCTAATTTGTATTCCATTATACTCTTTATAAAAAGAGTTTTTTCAAGTGATTTTCTAAATAAAAAAAATAAAAATACTATATTTACAAATATATTTAAATTTTCGTATATTTCAAACTTAGTATTGAATTTTTTTTTTGGAAAGGTGTGAGGGGTTCTTCTCTTATTGTGTAGCATTCAATATCGTACCCTCGACAGCCACTCGGCAACTCTCGTATTAGTATGATATTATCTGCTTTAAGTTAGGATTGAACTTGTACGGATACGGATTTGTTCTTAAGTAACATCACTCAAAAAACCTCATACTAAAGCCATCTTCAACCCAACTACCCTATCTCAAATATAGGGTAGAAAAACTTGAAAAACCAAATCCAACCCATCCACCCTATTACAAATTTCAAGATTTTTTAGGGTATTTGCATAGAGGTCCTTCACTATTAATAGTGTTCTACTTTCCTCCACGCCCTATTGGACCTATTTGCAATTTTACAAAATTAAATTTACATTTGAATCCTTTTCACCATATATTTGATAGTTATAAAGTATTAATTATAAAGTAAACATTAATTATATGATATTTAAAATAATAAATTATTAAAATTTAAATTATTAATTTTTTTAAATTAAATATTTGAGATATAATCGTTATTTAACGTGTTATTAAAATTATATATCTATGTTTTATGTTATTTTTATTTCAATTTATTTATTAATAAATATAAAAAAATAAACTATTTAATTATGTTAATAATATTAATTAATAATTAATTTGTTAATTATTATATTTTAATAATATTATTAATTTAATTTAATTTATAATTATTAATATACCATCTACAATTATTAATCTTTCATATTAATAATGAATTCAAAATTTAACCACAAAAAATAAAATAATTACAATTTGACCCCAAAATGAATATAGGGTATGGGTAGGGTTGGAATGAAAATCAGGATAGAGTGATAGGGTATGCCTTATATTTGAGATAGGGTATGGGTGTGGGTTGGAGATGGCCTAATGGGAGTTATCTAGATTCTATATATACAAAATATTATTCTATTGTATTGGGTTTGACATCCAACAATCATTCCCTTCAAATCAAGAGTCACATCGCCTCCCCTCAAGTTAGTAGGGGTGAGCAAAATTATTCGGATAATACGGTTAATTTGGGTATTTAGGTAATTCGGTTCGGTCAAAAAATATTAATCGGGTGATTCGGTTAAGAGTTATTAAAAATTTGGGTAATTCAGATAATTTAGGGTAAGATGAATTTTGACCGAATTAACATAATTACCCAAAATATAAAATATTGTCATTTTATATTTCTAATTTTTCTTTTATTTTCACATCTCATAAAAAAATTCCTAAATCTAATGTCTTCTTTTATTTTCTCTTCTTTATTTTCTCTCAACCTTCAACAGTTGTTTCTTACTATCTAACCATTACCCATTATAAAGTTCGGTTAAATTCGGCCAAAAAATTCAAAAATTGGGTAATTCGATTAATTCGAAAATTATTATATAATTTAGTTAAATCGGTTAATTGGATAAAAATAAAATTGGGTAATTCGGGTAAAGAAAAAAAAATCTCAAATTTTATAATTTGGTTAAGTTTCTATTCAGATTGATTTATCCAAATTACCCGAATGCTCAACCCTACAAGTTAGTACATAATCCTTCAAACTAAAGATCAAACATCGCGTAGTCTCCTTTTAAGATAATGGAATTGTTTGGATTTTATCTCACTATGTGACTTGTAAATTAAAAAACCTATAGTCAGAATAACTTCGAGAAATATCCCTTTTAATTTTATTTTTTTTATTAAGGTTGATCCTCATACATAATTTATGGTTTTTATTTTTATTTATTTTTTATTAAATAAATTATTCATTTGTAAAATCTCTTATCGACACTAGTCAAATTATTATTTACCTTATCTATTGAGATAATTTTTTAATTATATTATTTTATTATTAAGAAACAAATTACTACCCAGACTTGTAATGTACGCCGTAATTGAATTTTGGCCCACAACAGTTCAAATCTTCCATAAATCATGTTATATAAGCACGCTATGTCGTGGGATATAATATGGAGCATGTTGTTTGAGTTTAGAGCATGCGTATACTTGTAGTTGCGCGACAACGGAAATTAAAGTCCAAGCACTGAATGCTGCAAAATAGACCCTGAAGCGCACCCCAAAGCATGCTCCAAAAGCACATTGTATTTCTCATTGACTAGAAATACAGAAGAACGGAACCTAGTGGCAACGGATAGGACTTTAAATTTCGACAGAGAGAGGTCTCCTTAAAGCAGGCACCTTTTCACCACCGTTATAGGAACCCGACTTTTCTAGTGGCAGGGAGTTCATCCTACTCATTGGATCACTTTCCTTGGTAACTCATATAAACCATAATAGCAGAATCAGAAATGAAAACAAGTAGTGGGATTCAAAATGGACAAGCGTATGGCTATAGCTAAGCCACAAGGCCATCCTCATCACTACATTTTTAATTTTGTATATTCTCATAACACCCACCACATGATCCATTTTCTTCTATATTATTAATATCAAAACCCAACCTTCCCTTACTCATTGCCTAGTTGTCCTGTCTCTCTTCTCACACATTTCACCATTTTCATTTCCATTGTCTTCTTCTTCTACACATACAGACACCACCTCCTCTGCTGTCCATTTGACCAACACTCACTCTCCACATATATACAAACAAACATTCACATCAATCTGAACATGCAGGTCAGCTAATCTTTGCTTTTACCTCTATATTATAATCATCTCATTATAACACATATTCACTTCAATTTCACCAGGTTCTTCACTGGCTCTTCAAGTCAACACAAGACCAACAACAGCACACAAATGGTTTAACTCTTTACCTTAATCGTTTTGATCACTTGTTCTTTATCTCTAATTTGAGACTTTAATTAATTAATGTTCAGGGAAGGATGCCAAGTCTGTTGATCTGATATTGTACAAGAATCGCAGCCGTGGTCGTAGAAGAAGATCAAAGAGAGCTGAATTGTTAAACAATAAGTACTTGAAGCCATTTGTATGTTTGTGTAGAAATGATGTTGCAGAGGCTTGTTTCTACACTACTTTGAATTTGAGAAGAGTAACCACACCACCACAACAACAGAAGCAGAAGTGGAGGCATTCAATGTATAATAACAATAGCAGCAATCAAACTCCCAGAGGACAAATTGTTGATTCTGCTCATGTTGGAAACAAAGTGCTGCCAATCACTACTGATTCAACATTGTCATTCTCCAACAACACCATCAATAATAAAACCAAAACCATCTCAAGAATGAAAGAGCTTCTTCGATGGGCTGCTGCTACCAAATCTGACAACAAAGGAAACAAATTTATAGGAAGAAAGGTAATGCATACAGTACCAATAATGTTACAATGCAATTTATAATATATATATATATATATATATATATATATATATATATATATATACTCTATAACAACCATTCTCTATTATACTATCCAGGTTCTGCAATTTCGGAACCGAAACACAGTAAAATCAGTAGCAGCAGATGATGATCTAAATAGCAGTATAGAGTCACCAAAGATAAGTTTCAAATGGGAAACAGAGAGCTGCTCTGCTTGTTCAATGGTTTCATTCAGATCAACTCCAGTACATAGGAAAGGAAATTGGATCACCACAGATTCTGAATGTACGATCACTTGATTTGGTACCAATCTTTTTCTCTCAATTAATCTACATGTATTAATTCTGTCACCTGTCTTAATCTCTGCAGTTGTGGTGCTGGAGCTATGAAGCTGTAAGAGGAATCCATCAAATTGAATGTTTGTATTGTATATCAAGTAAATCTAGTTGAGTTGTTTTTAATTATGGTTTTCAGTATTGGAGGGATTATAAATGCATGTAACATCAATGTAATGTAAGGATTTGTGTTGAAGATGGACCTACCTAGCTTTGTAATTAATTATGTATCTAACTAATTAAGGGAATGTCTGATGCAAGTTTAGCATAGAATTGTAAGTGTCACATTCTTACAAGTTGCAGAAACCTGTGTCAGATCAGATGATATAGGATGCATTTTATTTTGTTTCTTTTCTGACTTATCTCAAAGTTTTTCCAAATGGAGATATCAATTGCCAAATTCCACCCATCAAAAATAATATTTTGTTATTTTCTGCATGTAATGAGTTTTGTATTATTTAAACGGTCATGCGTTCCGACATTTTTCTTTTTTATTTTTATATAACTAACTTAGACGTAGCCACAATTGGGCTTGGATGGACTTAGTATACCCAATATATATATATATTTTTTTTTATTTATTTTTTGTATATAATTTTTTTTTAAATTGATACTTTATTATGTTTCCAATTTTTTTTCTCCAACTTAAAGTGTTTTAAAAATTATACGAGATGAAGGCAATTTTATAGTTTCCAAAATTTGTAAAAATAGTTAAAATTTTAAATGGTGCAAAATTTATAAATCCGATCTATTAAATGTCAATAAATTTTCTCAATTTTTTTATTAAAAATAATTGATAATAAACTTATAAATGAAACTCAAATTTTAAATGGTTTTATTATATAATTTTCGCTAAAATAAATATTAAAATAATAATTAATAAAATTATATATATAATTGTAATTTTTAAAATTAAATCAAACTATTTAAAAAATAAAATAAAATATTAATATTCTTTTAATTTAATTTTAATTCATTTTAAACTAAATTTATAATCATATATAATTATTCTATTAAATATATATTTAAAAAAGAATATTTCAAATTAAATTTGAATTTAATTTTTTTAAAATATAATAATATAATTAAATTAAAATTTTATAAAAAAAAATTTTAATATGAACTATATATATATATATATATATATATATATATATATATATATATATATATATATATATATATATACATATATGGAATTCCACATCGCACCCTAAATTAATTTTCGTCCATTCAACCGTAAAATTCAAACTACTTCTATAAGTTACTTATAGATTATTATACTCGCTCCAAACATACTTTATAATAATATAATAATATATAAAATAACCCATTTGAACTCAATTATTGAGTCACTAATGGCAGGTGTGTTCTTGTAGAGTACATAACGGTTCAAAATCATTTAGAAAATACATTTTATAAATTTGAAAAAAAAAAGAAAAAAATACTTCCATTGAACTATTTCCACAAAAAATCTAAAATGATGAGAACTAATCTTCGAGAGGAAAATCAGCAGAGTTCGAATATATGTGTATCCACTTTTCTTCATGCTCAATGTGTTTATTTATATTGATTATCAGGTGTCACCTCATTAATTTATTAATATCGTATTCGTTAATTTAATAATTTTATATTTATTGATTTATCACATTCACTGTATTTATTATCTGTAATTTTTCCTTTAATTATGGATCAATTAACATGTGATATCTTTACATGAATATTTGGAAGAACATGGACATGTCATAATATGAGTATGTTGATACCTGAATAGACTTGTGACCAAATTGTGCATTGTGGTAATATAAATTCCATCTAAAAGGGGTTTTGAGCACCACTGATGATATATGACATAATGAATTTGGAAATGGTACGTTTGAACCATGTAATTGGAATATGGCCTAGTTCTAGTTTGGCCGAGGAAAGAAATGATGATATGTCATAAGGTACAAGGTACCTTTATATGGTTTACACTTAGAAACTAGATTAGGTGACTTTGATTAAGAAAAATTAGGTGATAACTCTTCTTGTACATGATGATACCATTGATCTTCGAATTTCTTGATAAAAATTTCAAAATGTGGAGTATATATATAATCGGTTTCCATAACTTTTTTAATTCTAAATCTCTGTAAATTTTTAATTCTTTTTATGATTTTAGCAGTCTTATCCTGTTTACACTATTTAAATTAAAATTAAATCCATTCAAATAAAATTAATATTTGATGGGCAAGATTCTCGATAATTTATCAGAACGTTTTAATTTAACTAAAAATATGAAAGCATGTGAGAGTTTTTTTTATGTATATAACCCCAAAATTTAAATTATATACTAATCTGCTCCAACTTTTTGTTTAATTTCCAAAATGCTCCAAATTGCAAAACGTTGGGGTGCGTTTTGCTGGATTGAAGATGGAGTGTGTATTCTAATTATTTGCAGCAAAACGTTGGACAGCGTTTTGGTAATTTGTAGCAAAACGCATGACCTCGTTTTGTGCAAAACGCAGGAGGTAGTTTTGCAGTAATTTTTTTTTGCAGCAAAACTACCTCCTGCGTTTTGCTGCAAAATTGGGTGGAATTTCGGTGCGGATTTAGTTGTAGATATTTTTGGTATACGTTAATGTTTTTTTTGTTATATGAAGTTACATATATATTTCTTAACTTTGAATTTAATTTACGTTAGTTGGAAAAAAATTTTAATTTACGTTAGTTGGAAAGGTACATTTGATATGTTCATTTTCTTAATTAATATGTTGTATGATTGATTAAATAAAATTTGAGGTGGACTTTAATGAAAGTGGCAAAATGGTTATAATAAGATATATTTATAATAGGTAACAACAATAAGAAAGTTACAATAAACACAAGATTGATACAAGTAGATTTCATAAAATAAACATTAGAAATACCCTAATGTGGTGGCTAACTTATTTCTTCAAATAGCGTTCCTTATTTGGACATGTATTGCGAAAATGTCTTTCCTGTCGACATAAACCGCACCTTTTGGTTTGAGATTGCTCTTGCATATCCATTTCAGTTCGGATCCGTAATGTTTTAGGGCGACCTTTCTCTGTTCTTTTTATTTCCGGATTAGGGATTAAGTTCGGTCCATAGTATGCAGGCCAACTATCTTCGCTGCCAATGTGAGGAAAGTCCATGGCATACGCACTTTTTAGATTTTCAATTTTATACACATCTGCAACATATGCACCCCAATCTAAGTTCTGCGAAGCGATTGCTGCATAAGCATGTTCACATGGGTATCTATGGATTTGAAACATTCCACAAGAACATGTCCAATTATGAAGGTTAACAGTAAGCTGTTTTTGACTCCCACCTGAGGTAGAGGGTAGGTATTGGACAGTTAAGAACTCTTGTGTTCTTCAAGATGACAGCTGGACACGAATATATCTTGCGAGCTTTTGGTTGTTTGCCATTACCTTTATTAAATGTTGAGACCAAAGGAATCCGCTGACAGCTTGAGTATCTGCATCTACCCCCCTGCGATCAAATAATTCAGTAAGTCGATAATATGTTGACTTAACCAGTGCTGTTATTGGGAGATGACGCGTTCCTTTCAACACATTGTTAATGCATTTAACAAGGTTTGTAGTCATCTGTCCATATCTATGATTGCCATCATAAAATTGAGTCCATTTTTCTAACGGCACACGGTCCAACCATGTCTTCCTCTCTAGCTCTCCGGCAGCTATTCCATACCAATAGAGGAAATCTTTTTTAGTTGCAGCATATTCTACACATAAGAAACATATGTAAAAACCTTAGAAGATATTTTGTTATTTAATTTACAGAAAGTACTAAGTTTACCTGCATTTGTCACTGCTTTTCGCAGTTGTATGTCCTTGAATGACTTGTGATAATTGGATGCGAAATGTCGGATACAGTAGCGATGAACAGCATGTTGTGGCACCCATTCAATATCGATAAGTGCTTTACGAATAGAATCATGGCGGTCAGATATGATGCAGAGATTATCCTGTACACACACATGTTGCCTGAGATTTTTAAGAAAGAACTCCTATGAACTGTCATTCTCCGACTCAACATGTGCAAAAGCCAAGGGCAATACATTGTTGTTACCATCTTGAGTCACAGTGATTAGCAGGGTGCCTTTATACCGTCCAAAAAGATGTGTGCCATCGACTTGAACTATTGGTTTACAATAGGGGAAAGCTTGAATGCATGGTGGGAATGCCCAGAAAACTCGACAAAAATACATGAAAGAGTCGCAGACAGTGCCGTTTGGAAAGTATGCTGTATTGACCTCTATATCCACAACTGTACCTGGCATTACTTCTTTCATAGCAACTATCCAGCGAGGCAATTGATTATAAGAAGCATCCCAGTCTCCAAATAATTTCGTGATTGCCTTTTGCTTTGCAACCCAAGCTTTCTTATATGATGGCTGGTATTGATAACGTTGGTCGACATCAGATATTATTTGTGATGGTTGTTGCAGGATTGTCAGCTATTGTACGCATAATGATCGAGCAAATAAAATCGGAATCTAATTTCTGGTGATCTACTGTCATGGAAGCAGTATTACAGGTATGCGGTCCCTCATACCTTGTGATCTTCCAAAGATTATCTTTCTTTCCTAATCTAGCTCGAACTTTCCACTTACAACCTGAAGATTTCATCTTGCAAACACCAGCATATTTATGACCCTCCGAGTCCTTCACTAAGAAGTCGACGTTACGACGAATGCAATAGTGTTTCAGAGCAAGAACCAAAGATTCTTTATCAGCAAAAGTCATACCAATGACTATCTCCAAATTTGGATCTTCCGCGTTATAGACTGGCACGTTGTCGCCTTGTGCTTCAGCAGGTTCTTCACATAGATTAAGATGTGACATGAATGGCATTGTTGAATGCTCTCTTCTTAGTTGACCGTGAGATGTTCTGATATGTAAGTCTTCATTATCACTCTCGTCATTAAGTGATGGGGCATAATTGACATCATCCTCCTCGTCCTCTAAAGCTTCATCATCCACAATGTCGTCTGTGGTGTACAAATTAAATTTCATAGTATTAATATGGAAAGACATATCATTTAAAAGAAATTGCTCATAGATGTTCATGATGCATACCTGCTTGAACCCTTGTAAATATTTCATTTGTAGCATTTCTGTATGAATCAACAGCAATTGGTCCCTCATCTGTAGAATGACGATGCATGAGTGGTTCTTGGTGACCAGTGTACATCGTTTGTTGGCGACTAGATGCCTCACCCTGAACATGTGTAATTGCCGGCAATTCTGTTGTTGATGGACCAGCACCAGAATGGCCAAGATGTCCAGTTTGACAATAATCACCACCACTGTTAGTTTCAACCACTTCGACCATGACCTCTATATATTGAAAGTAAGCCGACGACATATCATAAGCGTTGAATATTTTTGTAACGTCTGCATCAGTTTGAATCTTCAAAGCAGTCGCCACCATACCTCCAGCTGTATTTCCTATCGGCATGCGATAGACAATTTTTGAGATTCTCTGAGATTCACTCAACTGTAACAATCCATGGATATGAGTTCCTAATTCATCTCTCGAACAAGAACGATAAAAATTGCACACCAATGGGTAGTCATCTGACATGAAGTAAATTGATGGACCCTGCTTGACGATCCTTGCATTTTGGTAAATTAAAGCTGGACAACTCAAATATGACATGTTGTTATGTGTTGTTCGTGATAGTTTGCAGGAATCATTTATAGTCTCGGTGATTAAAGCATAAAATGTCAGGGCGTACCTGTGTCAGAACGTACGATGGGAAACGCATCGAGACGTTTCGCTGATTAAAGCATAAAACGTCAGGGCGTACCTGTATCAGAACGTACATTGCGAAACGCATCGAGACGTTTCGCTGATTAAAGCATAAAATTTTAGAGCGTACCTCTGTCAGAACGTACATTGCGGAACGCATCGAGACGTTTCGCTGATTAAAGCTTAAAACATCAAAACGTACCTGTGTCAGAACGTACGTTGCGGAACGCATCGAGATGTTTCGCTGATTAAAGCATAAAACATCAAAGCGTACTTGTGTCAGAACGTACGTTGCGGAACGCATCGAGACGTTTTGCTGGTTAAAGCAGAAAATATCAGAGCGTACCTGTGTCAAAATGTACATTGCGAAACTCATCGAGACGTTTCGCTGATTAAAGCAGAAAACATAATTACAATAGTCATAAAAATATAAAGTGATCAAAAATTCATACTATTTCTCCACAGTAGTGTGTAATACATAACAATAACTAATGGATATAACAAAGCATCAGCGTATCCGACGAGGTGGACGAAAGTTGTCAGGCCTTCGTCGATGAAAGACACCTTGCTGCAACAACCACAAACTGTGTCTTACTTGTCGAAGTTGTTTTGTCTTTTTTTCTTCGTCGAATAGTATGGTACATATGATATCTGTTTGCTCATCTTCATTTCATCCATGCAGTAATGTTGGGTCCTCCTTGTCAAGTTGAAGTTGATCAATTTGATATTCGAGATCTTGACACAAAGCATTAAGTCTTCTTCTCTCATTTTCAATGCCTTCAGCTCTAAGTCTTTCCAACTCTCGTTCCAAATCGGGTACTGTAGAACGCGTATTTGTCCGCTGCATTTAATATAATGTAATACAGTAAAGTTATAATGATAAAAACTCACATACAAATCCCGTTATAATAAATATAACACATTCAAGTTGTAATGATAAAAACTGAATTACGGATAGAAATATAAGAACACATAACATAAACTAAATAAGTCTGATATATAAAGTAATGTCAGTCAATGCTAGTCCAATATGTGATAACAACACTAAGTGTAGTGCAAGTGTGGTGCCGTCATGGTATACCCTGGAATACTGCATGCTCCGGCAAAGTATGTAACCGGAATCCCAGCACCTGAAGGGGGGGATCAGATCGTGTACCGAATGGAGAAAATGGAACTGCCGAGTCACCCTGCTGTGGCATCTGTCTAACTGGATGTGGCGAGCTAGGCAAACGGGGGCGATAATATGGATCATATCCAGGTATGTATGGCTGGCCGAATGAACTAGATGCAGGGCTGTATACCGGATATGGCACTGGTGTATAAACAGAACCCGTCGACGGTGTAATGACCGGTGTCTTCGGCCTCGATAATGGCTGGAAAGCACTAAATCCCATCGAATGTCCCATATCCTATGGCCAACTAAACATAGGAGGTGTCGTATATGCGTCTACATCCATAGACCGAGAGGTACCCATGTGCAGTAGGTCTGTAAATGGAACCGAACTTGTAGCCTCATCCCAATCCATATTAGGATCAAACTGAATCTGACATAATTATGAAGATATATTAATTAACATAATAATCGCAAAAAAATATGAGACAACATATATTGATACGTACCTGATCTGCAATATCTCCGACATCATCATCTCCACCACCTCCACCCTCATCTCTACCACCTCCACCGTCCTCATCTCCGCCACCTCCAACGTCCTCATCTCCGCCACCTCCACCGTCCTCATCGTCATCATCAGAATCCTCATCGTCAACCTCATCATCACGTGGACCGTCCTGGTGACTCTCATCACGTGGGCCTGCATCGAGGCCCTACTCTGGTGGGGCTCTGTCCGCCCACTGCTCACCCTGATCTGATGTGCCTGTATGTTGCCTCTGAACTGCCTCCGTAACGGCAAATAGACGTCGACCCTCCAAATGAGTAGCTGGGAAGCATGATCGTGGTCTGTCGTACACATGATGTGGTGGAAACTGTAAGACTGGTGCAGTGACCTCTGCAGAAGGCATAATATGCGGCGGAATCTGTAGAGGCAATGTAGGGGAACTGCCCATGTCACAATGCGAATAAAATCAGCTGTGGCACCCCAATACCACTGATAGTACGCCAGTGAAGCGACATGATGGGGATGTGTGTCTAAAGTCCATCCGGCTATGTAATGGCTACGCTGATCCCAAAATTCGACCCAAATCTGATGTTTCACTCGCCAATCTACGACTTCTGTAGCCCCTCGTAAGTCTGAACCATGAGGCCCGTCTAAACATAGGGGAGCCTGAGGAATATGCTGAGCGAAACTGAACTGTCGAAGAACTCGATCAGCGGGATGCCACTCGATGACAACCATGCACAACAGTGGGGTACATACACGCCACAATGGGGTATCCTCGTAGCCAACAGGAATGCATGTTCGGAGTGCGATATCGACGTATGGACGCCAAACAAACTACGCATAAGAACATCATATTTGATGGTATCAAAAAACAAAACTATTATACCATGGAAAAAATTTAATAAAATATGTACTCACATCATCAAAGTCTAACCGATCTAAAATCAAACGATATCGCTTCAACTCCTCGGAGCCGGGATCGCTCCTAGAATACTTCTCAAAACTGCATTGATAAAATATGAATAAAATAAGACGACTTCATTTTTAAAAAAAACAACATAATAATTATTACATAAATTAATGACATTATTTAGATGTACCTCATAGCGATCGGAAAACACGGAGAGTAAGCAACAACACCTACACGCAATGCTGGAATCCGTAGATAGGCCCACGCCTCAAGAATCCATACAAAACCTCCAAGCGTCTTGCACTTTGGAAAAACTGAGTGACACATGTATCTGTACAAGTACGCTAAACATGCCGACCCCCAGCTATATAACCTAACAGTGGTCAGATCCTCAAGCAACTGTAAAAAAGAAATAGGAACATCTTTCGCCGTCTTCAAACCACATATTACACCTCCAAGAAGACGTAAGATGTATGCCCGTGTGTGGCACTGTCGAGTGTAGTCATCAGCGTCATGTGGAAATACCATGAAATGTCGTCGTAGCCACGCTAGAGAGATCGCAGTATTACCGTTCATACAAGCCACTGCATCCTCAGGAGTCAGACCTAAAAGTCTCTCTACTAACTGAACTGAGGTCACGTGCTGTCCACCTACACTAAATCCCTTAACCCGGCCGACAACCGGAAATCCCTCAGTACGAAGCCCAGTAAGTAACGCGATATCCTCAAGAGTGATAGTGCACTCTCCCCAAGGTAAAACAAATGTATGTCTCCGGACGCCAACGCTCACATAAAGCGGTAACTAAAGCTGCATCGCTATCTCGGGTCCTATAGAAGCTACATGGTCGAACCCAGTCATCTGTAAATACTGTAAAAGATGACTGGGTGGTTTCTCGACACTAACGTGTCGTGCAGTGATATGTATATCATCCTCGGTCTATATTAAAGATCATAACAAATTAGTAAAATAATATAAAAAATTATTTTTATAATTTAATAAATTAATATAATTTCACAAGAATCGTTATTATAATTATTCCTAATCTATAAATAATGTACTCAAAATTTTATCGAAATTAGATTACTACCTAATTATAAGTACATACTTATTTTAATATACTAAACAAATATAATTTTACCCATTAAAATAATTATTATTAACTCTAATTTCTTAATTAATAATCTTACGTAATAGAATTTAATTTATATTTTTAATAAAATTATATTATTATTTAAATATTAATTAATAACTAAATAAATATAAAATTATTCTAATCTCTGGAGTGATCCGACCCGAAACATGTCGATCCTGAAACCTCCCAATTCGATCGAAATAATCGCCCATCTGTACAATTAATAAATAATTGATTAGTAGACTAGTTAATACAAATTAATTAATTAACAATCAAATGATTTACCAGAGAAAATTTGTAGAGAGAGAAAATGTGTTTTTAGAGAGAATGTGAGAAATAAAATGAAAGTGACATCGGCGACCCTACCACGAATTTAAAAGCAAAACGCGCCACCCCGTATTAACAAAATGCGGGGGTGCGTTTCGCTGCAATTGTGATGCTGCAGCAAAACGCGGGGTGCGTTTTCCACACAACGTCGTCGTGCATTTTATTGCTATCAACACAAGTCCCAGCAAAACGAACCCTCTCGTTTTGATATTTGGAGCATATTGAGAATTAATCGATTCGATGGAGCAGATTGGTAATTAATGACATTGGATGGATTATATACATTAAAAAGCCAGCATGTGATGCTCGTTTATAATTAACTTAATTGATTGAAAATGGACAAATTATATTTTGTTTTTATTGCCTAAATGATCTTATTGTGTTATTTTTGTGTCGAATCAGGTTCTGATATGCCAAGAACTGAGTAGATTTTGTTTATTGCCAAGTTGGAAACACAGTAACGAGTTGTTGTAACTCAATAAAAATAGCTCGCCACGAACTTGACTTCCGTGTAGTTTTTCGTACAAGCTCATCCAATCATACAAGCCTATGACTAGATGAAAGATAATTAATCAATCGATAGATTGGTCTTAACCAATTAAAACATGACTCATGTGCTAATGCATTAGTACATGTACTATTATAAAATTTTAGAAATAACCCCTGCCAATGGCATCATTGTATTAGTACTTTAGGAACATTAGTGTAAATTCCCATATACAACATTTCCAGGACTTTTTGATGTATATAATCCCAAAATTTAAATTATATATTGATCTGCTCTAACTTTTTGTTTAATTTTCAAAATGCTTCAAATTGCAAAACGTTTGGGTGCGTTTTGCTGGATTGAAGATGGAGTGTGTAGTCTAATTTTTTGCAGCAAAACGATGGACAGCGTTTTAGTAATTTGCAGCAAAACGTATGATCTCGTTTTGTGCAAAACGCAGGAGGTAGTTTTGCTTTATTTTTTTATTTTTTTTGCAATAAAACTACCTGGTGCGTTTTGCTGCCAAACTTCTAAATTTTACAGCAAAACGCACCAGGTAGTTTTGCTGCAAAAAATTTTGCAGCAAAACTACCTGGTGCGTTTTCCTACAAAATTGGGTGGAATTTTGTTGCGGAGTTTTTTTTAGTTGTAGATATTTTTGATATACTAGTTAATATTTTTTTTTGGTTATATGAAGTTACATATATATTTTTTAACTTTGGATTTAATTTACGTTAGTTGGAAAAAAAATTTAATTTACGTTAGTTGGAAAGGTACATTTGATATGTTCATTTTCTTAATAAATATGTTGTATGATTGATTAAATAAAATTTGAGGTGGACTTTAATGAAAGTGGAAAAATGGTTATAATAAGATAATATTTATAATAGGTAACAACAATAAGAAAGTTACAATAAACACAAGATTGATACAACTAGATTTCACAAAATAAACATTAGAAATACCCTAATATGGTGGCTAACTTATTTTTTCAAATAGCGTTCCTTATTCGCACCCCGGCGTTTCGCTGCAAGTGTGATGCTGAGTCAGCATCACAATTGCAGCAAAACGCTGCCCCACGTTTTCCGCAAAACGTCCTGGTTCGTTTCGCTGTTATAATTTGCCAATCCCAGCAAAACGAACCCCCTCATTTTGGAAATTTGAGCATATCAAGAATTAATCGATTCCAAAAATAAAAAAATAATTAAATTATAAATGTAAAATAAATAATTTATTTATAAAAATAATATGATATTTTTAAAAAATATGCCCCACATGATGAAGGGCAAAATGAACCTTTTATTTTCAGCATGTGCCACGTAAACAAAGTATCACGTACATCGGAAATTCCATTGGTTATAAGGGGTGTTTTAGTTTAAAACGCATGTACAATGGTAGATATTGGGGGTGATATTACCTTCTTTCATATAATTTATAATCACTCTCATTTTATATGCGTGTAGTACAATCATCTGATGAAGACTGGAAAGTGAATTAGACGCTCTCCATCCATTTACAATTGTCTCTACAATATCCGGTACCAAGACGTTAATCCTGCCATATTCTCTTTCCTCAATTCTTTTGGTTTTCTCTTTCCTAATGTTGGACACATCAGCAAATATCCTCCGTAAAATACATGCTCTTATACAAAGTTAATAAGGGTAAATTAAAAAAAAACCCTCACTTTTTGAAACTTTATGCAATCACCCACTGATTTTAAACATTTGTAGTAAAATGTCCAATTCAACTAACAGCTTGTTTTGAAACAGGATTTAACGTTAAAAATTAACGGTAGAGGGTATTTTAGTAACTTAACTTAATGTAACAAACAGTACACATAGAATTATAACTCAAAACCCAAAAATCGTGGAATTTGTGCCCCGTGTCTTTGATGGTGAAAAGAGATCTCCACCACACACATATTTGATAGGTGAAAAGTTAACCTGAAAACAGATCTCTCTGTTTGGCCGTTGCTTCTTGTAGTCCACGTATCTCCATTAATCTTCATACTATGCATCTCTGCCTCAACCTGTCAGCACTCTGTCTCTGGGTCCGGCTCCGAAAGCAGTCGATCTACATCCGAGGAAGTAAAATCCGTTCTTGTTTTGTCTCCACCAACATCGTCATCAGATCTGTACAAGATAAGTTTAGTAGATCTCAAAATGGATATGTTATCAAAGTTTTTCTAAAGCGGACCTGTTCTAGAGGTTTGTAATTCTTGTTCTTCAGTGTCTCAAATCACATACGCTTAGGGGAGGTTCAGAAAGTAAATGACTTGAGAGAGCGAATGCAAGAAGCTGCGGTTCTGTACATGGTGGTGGTTGATGGTGACAGCGAAACTCTAGTTTGTTTGGGTAAGTGATGAAAGCAACAAGGAGGCTCGGTACGAGCGTGTACAGTCTTTTTTCAATTTGGAAATTGAAAACCGTGATTCATCAATGAGATGAACGAGGGTGGAATGGTGCGCAGATCTGGAACAATCTTCCAGATTGTTGTTGCGCTGATGGTGGCGCAGGGAGGCCGTAAAGCAATGCGGCGCGGCGGCCTGAGAAACGGAGGCGGCTAGGGTTGTACAATTCCGCTAATTTTCTATCTTTTTCTTTTTCTTTTTTTTCTTTTTATTATTTCTTCCTTTTCTTGTAATAAGAATAACAATAATAATAATTTAAGTAATAGTTTTAATTTATTTATTATTAAAAAAATAATTACAAACATGAAATAAATTCTGAAGTTGTTACTATTAAAGCTATAATAGTCATTTCAGGTTTGTTAACGTTTGCAGTTAACATAAACTGCTTTTGATGTACAAAAATCATTTCTGGTTTTCAAATTTGGGGTATTTGTTACGAATGTTTGAAACTGGAGGATGATTGCAAAAGGTTTCAAAATGTGAGGGTTTTTTGTAATTTACCAAGTTAATAATTATGATATACTCGAAGAGATGTGGGAGTAGTTAACTAAATTAAGATAATAATTTAATTAAATTTTATTAAAGGAGTAAAAAGTTATTTGGAAGTGAATTTAAATTTAATGTAATTAAATTACATGTTGTTATTTCCCACCATCAAATTACTATACCTAACATCAACATTACTAAAATATCCATCAAATTACTATACCTAACATCAACATTACTAAAATATCCATAACATGTTTCAATAATTACTTTAAATATACTTTCAATTTATTTTTCTATTTTAATATAATAAAATTATAAATTATTTAAATAATATTAAAATTACTTAATTAACCTTAATTTAATAATTAATATATATATATAAATTGTCTAGTTAACTTAAAACTCCTCAATTGATTTATATTTGGTCTTTACTGTAAATACATTACAAATCAAAAACAATTTATGTAACTAAAACAAATCAAAAACAATTTATGTAACTAAAAATATTGAATTAATACACCGTTAGTTTACTGATTGTAATTTTACTAATTATATAATGTTGTTTGAGTACAGATGTGAGATTCAATAATCACGAGTTTCATTCTCTTCCTCGTTAATATGATTTCAAATAAAACTAAGATCTTATTAAGTTTATGGAGAACATTATAGATGACGACTTTTATGATGTTCTCTGTATCGAATTATATATTTGTGTCTAGTAGAATTATGATATTTTATTTTATTAGGATTTAAGATTTAAAATATCATCTTGAAAAAATATCAATCAAATCAAACTATAAAACTTCATAAATAAAATAGTATTTCAAGGATACAAATGGTATGAAAAAATTATAAAATAAATTAGTTTATTTTGTAGAATTAAATTTGATTATATATTAAAAATATATTATAAGGTTATATTTGAAAAAAAATGTTACCTATAATATAGACCGTGGGAAAGAACAACCTTCTAAATTAAATCAAATTCAAATTTATTTACTATTAAAATTAGAGATTATTAATCAAAATTTTAAAATAAAATTCTCACCTCCACATATTATCATTAAAAAAAAAAAATAGAAAAGAAGAAGTCAAGCAGTTGAGTATATGTGTATATATATTTTGAATCGAAGCAGTTGAGTATCTATTCTTTAGAATTGATGGGTGAATCTAACATCACCTAATTTAGAAATATACTTATCATCTTCTTGTTAAAATATGCGTAGATATAACCATGGAATAAATCAGAGGATCCAGAACCAATGCTAGTATTTGAAACTTTAATGGGGGATAAGTGGTTGAGATGGAGTGCATGATTCACTCAAAATGGCTAAATCAAATAAAAAACAATAAACAAATGTACAAATGGATAGATAGGGACCAAGCAGCAGTGACCGGTGATACAAGACAAGCCAAACCACACACAACACAACATTACATAACTATCCTTCAACAGATCTTCCTCTTCACTCTCTGCTACCTCCAACTACCATTCACCAAAATCCAAAATGTCAGATCACAACCCTTATCCGAACTTCACCACTCTCACCACCGATCTCACCGAACTCATCTTCTCCCTCCTCCCAATCCCCACTCTCGTGCGTGTCTCCTCTGTCTGCAAATCATGGCGTTCTGTTATCTCCAGCCCCACCTTCTCCTCCCTCGCTCACACCCACCACTCCCACCGCCCTTGGTTCTTCCTCTTCGGTCTCCACAACACCTCCTCCAAGAACAACCAGTCTTTCGCATACGATCCCGTCTCCAATTCCTGGTTCCATCTCCCTCCTACTCAGGACCCACCTGGTTCTTCTCTTATCGGCTCTAACGGCTTCTTTTTCACTACCACGCCCAGATTCGCTTTCACGCCTATTCTCAAGTCCTCCTGGCATCTCACTTCTCCTCTCATGTTCTCCAGAATCAACCCTCTTGTCGGTGTCTTCTGGGATGAATATGATGATTCTCTATCTGGGTCTGTCCCCAGATTCATTGTCGTCGGTGGGGTTAGGTTTATTGGCGCTCTTGTTGACATTGAGGATAGACTTGCTGTCGAGATTTATGATCCAAATTCCGACTCTTGGGAGTTGTGTCCTCCTTTGCCGGCCGATTTCAGGTCAGGGAATTCGAGCTTGAATCTCTCTTCTGCTCTCTTTAAAGGCAAATTCTATGTGTTTGGTATATATTCCTGCTTCATTTCAGCTTTTGATTTGAATCAACACGTTTGGAGTGAGGTGCAGACTCTTAGGCCTCCCGGGGTTATTTTCTCATTCTTGATTGCTTGTGATGATATGCTTATTTTAGCTGGCATGTGTAACGCCCCTCGGGGGCCATCTTTTAATCTGTGGAAGATTGATGAGAAAACTATGGAGTTTAGTGAGATTGCAATCATGCCTCAAAAGTTGCTTTATAGTTTGATTGATAGTGAGGAGGATGACAAATTTGCTAGCTTGAAATGTGTTGGGCTTGGTAATCTTATATATGTGTTTAATGAGGAGTATCACAAGAAGTATCCGGCTTGCCTTTGTGAAATAATTAGTGAATCTGGCAAGTGTAGCTGGAGGAGGTTGCCTCCCTTGCCATCGCCTGTTAATAAGTTTCATAAGGTTATTAGCTTTACTTCCGCGGTGACACTACACAATATACTTCCAAATGAGGAGGACGCCCATTGAACCTGCTCAAGCTATGTCAGGCTGATTGTTTCTCTATGGTTAGACCTCGAACTTTTCATTATTCTATCTGCATTTTGTGTTATGTTAATTTGTTATCTGTATTGTGGGAATGACTTGCTTTATTTGTTTGAATTGACTGGATGAATGGATTCTATGAACTATATTGTGATCTTATGATTCTACAACTGTGTGTTTAACAGTGTGTTGTGTTCTCTACTATTCATTGCAAAAACACGATCGGAGAAGTCGTTACATATCTTCAATACTGATCTTTCTGTCACAATTGATTTTCTAATAAGAAGCATGACATTACCAAAATTTGCTAGTTCTAGTTCTCTTGCATCCAGCTACCAATTCTTGATCAATGGATTAATAAAACGATTGTGTATCCATCATGCCTTCTTTTTGTTCAAGTTCTGTCTTTTTTGTGATTGAGCCACTTCACAAGGTACTGATTCCAGTGAAAGTGAGGGCATTATTGTTCGTTCTGTAGTTTTCATGTTTTGCAATACGAGCCTCAGTCAGTGCTGCTGTAAAGAGTCTGTAGCGTTGCATTTGCATCAGTGATCTGAAGTTATACAGTGTGATCATTTAATTTATTATGTGAAAATCATGGCAGTAGCATAAATATTTAGAGATTCATACATCTGTATGAAACCCCTTATCTAACTCTATCTTGTATTTTCATATTCTTACACATAATAACTTCAATTGAAGGGAATATATTTTGACCTTATGTAAGTTAACTTTCTTCTACTAATTTGTTGTGATTTCATGACTTGGCCTTTAGAACTGTGATCTGCATTACATATTTCAAAGCATATTAGATAGTCAGTAATTAGTCCAAAAACTATGGTTTTCCTATCTCATAAATACTTATGGTAATTACTTGATCCATTGGTAATTATCCTGTCCATCAGGAATCGACATTGTTTACTTGCTGATTGCCATTACTCTTTCCGATTAATAATACCACTGTTATTTTGAATGTTAAACTTCAATGAATTTGATGTTAACTTATTCACTTAATTGCATCACTTCATTTCCCCCCACAGAGAAGCTACACACAGTGTTGTTCTGTTGAACTCACATTAAAGACATTAAACCACCGGATGGAGGTGTACCTACATGCTATACATCAGCTTCTCTCATCATCAATTCCTTTAAATGCATTTGTACCATCTTAAATTGCCTGTGTTTTTTTTATGATCCTGCTGTAATATAAACATGATCCTGTTCATGCATGACAGATATTTTAGTACCAACTTTGTCGGTTTCAATGTCCGAAATTGTTTGGTGATTGGAGGGTTGTTAACATCTAGCTCTCTTGGTTTTGTTTGACCGCAGCTCAAGCTCACAAAGCATGAAGGAGGTTGGGTATTTCTGCAGTCCATATGGACATGGTATGGTGTACACGTCCATCCTTTTTTTTTTTAAAAGACAAGGATTATATGGTTGCAAAACATGCTTTTCTTGAGGTGCTGATACAGATGTCTGTAGAAGTCTTCATAGGTTATAGTCTGGTCCTTTGTATTGTTGTTGAAATCCACTGGCATGGCAATGATGACTGTAAATTTGATGTCCAAATAGCAGAACTATCTTTTATACTCTGAATAATGTGATTAATGAGTTGTATTTTCATATTTATTTGTCATTTGTTCTGTTGAAATTGTAATGAAGTTGTCTGACAGGTTGAAGTCACGAGACTTGAATTTGTTTGTTTGCGTATAAAATGACATGACATCGTATGAGGGATGGTTGCAGCTGGAGTCTTGTCTCATTAACCATTCTACTCATCTCTAATCACATTTACCATATCTGCTATATAATGAAATGAACAACGGTCAATCTCTGTCAGTAATAGACATTCTTAATACCTTACGTTAAAAGAAGCTCTAGTATAGTAACTATCCGAGTGTTGGCCCAAAAGGCTTTGTGGGATGATCCCTTTCAAGCCGTTATTTTGCTGCTCCATTGGTAACTTTGAAAAAAAAATAATAATAATAAAAAAATTGGGCTGGATTCTCCGGGCCCACACACACAATGAGGAATGGGAGAGGCGTACTGGCGCCAGTGGAGTCCTGAAATGGAAAATATATATACAGAGAGGCAACACTAAACGGGGAAGGTAGGTAGGTAGTGTGGTGGTAGAGTTAGGGTTTTAGCAGAGAAAATGGACAGATATCATAAGGTTGAGAAACCCAAACCCCAAACACCCATTAAAGACAATGAGATACGAATCACTTCCCAAGGACCCATCAGGAACTACATCAACTATGCTTCTTCTCTTCTTCTTCAACCCAGCAACAGAGGAGTCGCAGTCTTCACAGCAATGGGACAGGCCATCAACAAAACTGTCGCCATTGCAGAAATCTTAAAGGTAACAACACCCCACCTCTCACACCTCTCTTTTTCTCATCAACTACTTATCCCTCTGTCTCTGTCTCTCAATTAGAAGCGAAACCCTCATTTGCATCAAGATACTGCTATCTCCTCTGTTAGCATTACTGACGTTTGGGAACCTATAGAAGAGGGTCTTATGCCGTGAGTTTTCGTTTTTCATTTCTCTTTGTTTTTGCTTTTAGTTCTACTTCTTATAGTTGTCGTCGTTTTTTTGCAGTGTGGAGATGACTCGCCATGTTTCCATGATTTCAATCACCTTATCCACCACACAACTAAACACCAAATCTCCTGGGTATGTTCTTCTCTGTCAAATTTCTGATTCTAGTGTACATTGTAAAGTTTTTGTTATTGTATCTAATTCCCATTTCACTTTTGTTAACAGGTACCAGGCCCCTCAACGTGTTGAACCACCTACGAATCGCTATCAGCAGCGCCCACCAATGCAGACAGGATACAATGTTGGTGATGAAGGTATTGTCAATTGTAAATTTGGTGATTAAAGTTTTAATTTCGGTGCCTTTGAAGTAGTTCAATATTTGATAATTGAGTTTAGATTCCTACGGCCGAGGACGGGCCCTTGGCAGAGGAAGAGGGAGGGGTTATGGGTATGGCAGAGGTGGATATGGAAACTATGGGCATTATCAAGGTACACATAATATGCATGTTAATCTCATTATGAGTGTTGAATAATTCAATTGCTTTTTGTTTTATTTATTTTGGACTTTTCTCTATTGTATGTTAATAAATTTGCATTTATGTTATCTTTGTTAGATAACGATGATAGGCATCCAAAGGGGCGAAGTTACGGATATGACAGTAAGGCAGGATATGGAAACTATGGAAATTATCAAGGTATAAAGAATATGAATATGAATGTTCCTGTCATTATGGGAGTTGAATAACTCAATCTTGTTATCTTCAATTTTATTTACTTTTCGGTCCTGTATGTTATTGATAAGTGTTTGCTTATCTACCTTAGATAACGATGATGGTTATCAAAATGAGCGAGGTTACAGTTATGGCAGTCGGGGAGGATATAGAAACTATGGAAATTATCAAGGTTTGCCGCAATTGAATATCAACATCTTGCTAATTGCATAACCTCTCTCATAAAAATTCTTATTTTAGTTTTACTTTTACATTAGGATATTATAACCGGGGGAGACGTGCTTGGAGTGGCAGAGGAGGGGGTTACCATGGTAAGTTTGCATCATTTGCAAGTGCAAGCTAACTAATCTTTTGTAGCTGAATTTTTGCACAAGTAGTTAGCTTCTGCTCCTTAACTTTTCATTGATGACACTTTCTTTATCCTAATATAAGAGGGGATTTGTTTATTTACGAATTAGGACTTTGAGTTTAAAATTTTTTATGGGAGTAATTATTTACTTTATAATGATAGATCCAGGATTTGAACGGGGCAGAGGAAGATGGGGAGGTTATCGCGGTGGCCGCTCAAGGGGTGGTGGTGGGTACTAAACTAAAAATATCTTTATGGAATGAGGTTTTTTCTGCTTAGCTAAATGCTTGCCTTAGCCAATGGATGCTGTATATAATAGGGTGAATATGCAGTGATTTTGTGTTGGTTTTCTCTTATATCAAATGGATGTGGTCTGGGCAAGCTTATTCTGTTTTTGATATACATTTTGCTAAGCTGTAAATCTTCACCATATATATATATATATATATATATATGAGCTGTAAATCTTTTTTCTGTCTCCAGTCGCATCTCTCTTTGTGTTCCAGTGACTGAAACGTTGAGAGTATTTCCTCAAGCTTATTGGGACATGAAAAATTACCTATCCAGCTCACAATAAGGAATTCATATATGAATTGGGTCATTGCGATGTAGCTTCATTAAAAAAAAAAAAAATTGATTAAATAAATGATAATAATAAATTTCATTTTAAAAAATTAAATGAAACTAAAAATTATAAAAAAAAAAATATATCATAAGAATTATTATTTTTCAATGTTTTTAAATTCATTTTGTGGTTTATTTTATTTTTTTTTTTAAAAAAAAAATTTATAAAAAAAATAAATTAGTGATGGTAGAATATATACTTTTTGTTCGGATAAAAAGTGAAAACTCCAATCTCAAACTATGCTTAAATACCCAAAATAAACTTGTGTACACGTTTGTGATGTATTTATATTGTAAACGATGTGTATTATGTAAGTAGACTATCAGCATGTTGGGAAACCCACAAAAGAGCGGGGCTTCTGTAGCCTACCAACATACCGAAACTCAAAAAGAGCGGAAATTCTTATTTTTAAATCATCAGATGGGAAGTTTATTTTTTATTTCTTATCACACTGCACTATACTAATTTGATTTTTTATTTCTTATCACACTGCAACATACTAATTTGACCAATGTACATATTATACTTAAGCATATTAAATTGGAGAAATGACTTACCTATTTTAAAAGTTTTTTCAAGAATGAGGACTAAGTTGGTTGAAAAGTTTAGTAATAATTTATTGGATTAGTATTTAGTCGAGAGGGTTGTTAAATGCGTGGATTGAGAATAAAACATATTAGAAAATTGTATAGTGATTCGTAGGTTAATAGATCGCAGAAAATGCAGTTGGACGTGACCTCTTTGGTGGGGTTTTATATGGTGGTAGTCTGAAAGCATATCATGCTACTGCGAATTATTCTTATTTTTACTTTTATGATAAAAGTTTGGAAAACAAGAGAAAATTTCTGAAAACTCTAATAATAAACAAGTTACATTATAAACCGTTCTATTTTAAAATAATAACAATTATCAATTATCAAATACACAATAAATTTATCGAATATGTGTATATATATATAAAAAAAAAGGATTAATTAAATAATAGATGAATCTAAAACCTTTAAGAATACCTTAATAATTTTTGCATATAAAAGCTTTCAATCCAGAAGAAGTCGATCTCTATAATATTGATTAGGTTGCTCATCATAAACCTCATCGGCCAACTTAAAAGGCAAAGCAGCGGAGGGGTGAGCTAGTTTTGTTGACTTGATTGGAAAAATTTTATAGTAATATAATTTGCATCATTTAAAACAGTTTTTGATTGAAATGATGAAGTAGTGACTTCTATACTTGAAACGTTGATAATGATGGTAAGAATCTAACTAATATACGACTCCAATCCCAATATCTCATACTAATTCTCTTGTTCTTTTGGCTATGACAACACTAAACTTTAGCATTCAGGTTAAGATATACAACTAAATATTTAAGATCACGAGTTGTGTGGTTATTGTATAGACAACCAAGAAAAAAGAAAAGATAGATGAAGTTGGACATATGTCTGAAACTCGCAGCCACTAAAAGTGTGTTTGGCACTAGATGTTACATTAGCGATTGAGTTAGCTGTTAAGGTAGCGATTAGCTGTTAGCTGTTAAACTAGCGGTTGAAGTAACTGTTTGAGATGAGTGTTTGGTAAGACCAATGAGATGTTGAAGTAACTGTTAGATATAAAATGACATAAAAGGATAATATAGTTAAAGTGTATTTTTAAAAAAAAATCTAGTTCAAAAGAATAAATTTTACTAGGATATTTTTGTAATAACCAAAATTGGATAAGGGTAGAGTGGGAGCTTTTTGATTAGCGATTTGTGGACAGCTACTTCAATTAGCTGTCAGGAAATCGCTAATTAAACATCTAACCGCTGATCAAAAAGCTGCTCCCAAACACCAAAATTTCCAAATCGCTAATATAAAATCTAATCGCTAATTAAAAATCTACCTACCCAACACACTCTAAACTCATGTTTACTTGGGACAAGAAATTGTCTAGGTGCACTTTTGTCTTTTTATGTACTCACACATTCTTACCTTAACCATTATTTGTCTCTCTTAAATGGACTGATTTAATATAATTTTATTACCCATTTTCTTTCTAATAATATTTTGACATCTTAAATCTTAATTATTATTATTATTACGTATTATTATTATTATTATTATTATTATTATTATTATTATTATTATTATTTATTTTTAGTATTATTATGCAGAGGATAAGTGTCTCATTCTAATATCAGAGACAAGAGATGAATATGGCCCAGAAGGCAGTCACGATTCATGTATATAATCATGCTTAATTACTTTTAGAGGTGGGTTTTCAATCATGCCAAATATCCTTTTCGTTTTTTATTTATTTACTTTTATTTTCTTTTAATGTTTCAGTGGTATATTTTAGGTTTCTGTGGCTTTTATAATATGTAAAAATTTTCAAAGCAGTCATGACCACATTCAGTGTCAGTTTTTATAGAATTTAGTGTGATTATAGATCTCAGTAGTAATTTTTTAAATTATTTTAAAGAATTCAATATTATTTTTATCACATATGAGTTTGATAGCGTTGTGCATTTATTAGCACCTAAATCAATGAATTTTGCTTCTTGTCACATGTATCGAATATGTTTCCTTTTGTTTGGAGTTGATTCCGGTATAATTTTATAGTATTTTCTTTTATTTAAATCAGTGATTTCTTGGAGATCACATTCATTCTTACTTGACTTGTATACTAATAAGTGGAAACATTGAACATTTAGAAAATACTGAATCTAGATTTTTTTTTTTTAATTTTAAAACTATTTTATTTGGTCATGACTCCCAAGAGAAGTTAAAAATTATTTTGTGATTGTATGATATTGTTATAAATATTATTTGGATATTGATGTTATATATTTTGTAGAGTACTTGTCAAATGTATGATTGTGGAATTAAATTTTTGAAAATAAAAATAAATGTTAATAGGTAATATGGCGGTCAGCCACCCAATCATGAGTCCTCTATCGGTGAAGCTGTGAAACTACATCCTTTATCTCCTTTACATGAAGTTCTATCTTCTTTAACTTTAGTAAAAGATTTATTAGGAGTCTTTCTCATTTATAGAATTGACATAAAGACTTACTCTAGCATACTCTAAATCCAAAGCATTTCACCACCCAGTAAAATATATAATATTTTAAGTTTTATGTATTTTTGTTAATATAGGAGTTGATATTTATACTTTAACATGAATGTTATAAAGTTTTATTTAAATTTATAAGACTATTTCGAGAAAAAAAATTATGAAAGTATACTCTCACAATTTTTATTTTAGAAAATTGGTCAGGTTTCCGGATCATATTTATAACTACAAATATTTATATTAATCACAAATGTGTAATGGATTTGAATTAACCTATTATTTAAAAAGCTTGTAAAATCTTTGAATTAACACTACATATTGAGATAAGGTTAAAAAGAATTGAATTGCTACCCATATCACCAATGTGTACGTTATTTTTTCGGGAGCTCAGAACTTGAGAACTCCAAAATTAAGCGTGTCTAACTTAGAACAATTTTGGGATGAGTGATCTTCCGGAAATTTTGTCCAGAAAGCATGCAAGTGAAGAAAAAGCATGCTGGAAAGCGTAATGGTGGTCTGTGGGGTTAGTGGTCAGCCTTAAGATCGATTAAGTGACAAGATGACGCCCTGGCACCGCGCCTCGAGTCATCCGGGGGCCGGACGTTACAAATGGTATCAGAGCAACTCTGCGAGGTGCGCCTGCGGATAGAAGAGTCCAGGGCAATCGCCTAGTGTGGATAAATATTCTGGAAAGATTGTGGGCACAACGAGGACGTTGTGTCCTAATGGAGTGGATTGTAACACCCCATGTGGAGATATGGTTAAAAAGAGTTAAATTGTTACTCATATCACCAATGTACACATTATTTTTTCGGGAGTTCAGAATTTGAGAACTCCAAAATTAAGCGTGCTTAGCTTGGAGCAATATTGGGATGAGTGACTTTTTAAAAAGTTTGTCCGGAAAGTATACGAGTGAGTAAAAAACATACTGGAAAGCGTAATGGTTGTCTATAGGATTAATAGTCAATTTTAAGATCAGTTATGTGATAAGGTGGCGCCCTGCCACAGTAGCTCGGGTCATCCGGGGATGGGAGTCGGACGTTATATAGGAATTACTTTTATATTTTTTTTAAAAAAAATTGACTTCTAAGGACTTAGAAAAAAACATTTTGTTTAATTAAATTTTTGGATGAATATAGAATATTTTGCTAGTTGAGGGCCTTCCAAGATAATGAATTATGAAAATACGAAAAACAATAAAAACAATATTGTCACACGATGAGATACACAGATGTAATGTAAAAAAAAAAAAAAAAAAAACTAGTATTCATGAGATGTCCTGATACACTCGCTTATTGATGAAGAAGAAAAAAGAAAACAGGAAATCATTAAGACGGTAAAGACACGTGTAACAACGATGACGTGGCAGTGCATCACAATAATTGTCAACATTCATTTACATCGATGAACCTAGACTCTTTCTCGGTCATGTTCAAGTGCACCCCACAGCTCTTCATCTTCCTCTTCCATCTCTACTTGCTATATTTCCATTTCATCTATATAAAAACTTTTGAACACATCTACCTCTGTCTCTCTCACTCACTCTCAAAATCAAACCAAACTAAACTAAACTACTCACTCTTCTTAGCTCTTGTAACAAACGTGTTCTTGTTTGTAACATGTCCAAAAGCAAAAAAGACGACCTCTTTCACGTTATCCACAAAGTTCCTTCTGGTGATGGCCCCTATGTCCGAGCCAAACATGCCCAGGTACCTCTCTTTTCAATATTTGTTCTGCAATTGGCTTCTTTTCTATATCACATAATCAACTGTTGACTTAACGAACTATAACTGTTAACAGAAACCCTAGATGCACTAGCTGTGTTTATTAAATCTATTGAACTTAGACTTCACTTGTCAAATTAATTTCACTTCATGCGATAATACTACTACTTTTTCATAAATCTTATCCTTATGTTGAATCTATATTTAGATTCGGTCCAAATACAGTCAATTTTGTCGATTGACCAATTTGTGTCAAATTGTGCAAGTGAGATTCCTATGGATGTCAACATAATCTGACCCTCTAATTTAATTTAGGATATATTTATAGATTATTAATAAAAACATATTTATTTATGCATGAGATGTGGGATGTTGATGAACAGTTAGTGGATAAGGATCCGGAAGCAGCTATAGTGTTATTTTGGAAAGCAATAAATGCAGGAGATAGAGTAGATAGTGCTTTAAAAGACATGGCTGTTGTAATGAAGCAACTGGACAGAGCTGAGGAAGCTATTGAAGCCATCAAATCTTTTAGAGCTCGTTGCTCTAAACACTCACAAGAGTCATTGGACAATGTTCTCATTGACTTGTATAAGGTAATTAACCACATACATAATACATGTTTGCGTTTATATGTCATGTGGATTGTTTGTTTGCTTTGGGTTATAATTACAAATAATTAATTGATTGTGTAGAAATGTGGGAAAGTAGATGAGCAGATAGATCTGATAAAGAGGAAGCTGAGGATGATATATCAAGGAGAGGCTTTCAATGGAAAACCTACTAAGACAGCCCGTTCTCATGGCAAGAAGTTTCAAGTTTCTGTCAAACAAGAAACTTCCAGATTACTGGTACTGTATTTTTCGCTTATATTAACTCATGATTGCTCTTAATTAATTAAGTCAAAATTTAGAGTTTTTTTAATTAAAATTGAAATATTTCTCATTTTACTATTTTGGAAAATATTACATTCAAAATAGAAAAAATACTAATGTTATATATTACAAGCTTACGCTTCCATTTTTAATATATTTGAATTTAATTATTTTAATCATACTTTTTAAATTGTTAGTATAACTTTTTTAATAAATATTTTTATTAAATTATTTTTAAAATTTCACTATGAAATATTTTTAAAATAAATTTAGTATATAATTTAATAAAATTAAATGAAACTACAAAGATATTTAAAAAAAAAAAAAAAAAACCAATAACTACACATTTACTTAATTGATTTTAGGGAAATTGCTAAAAAGCCTCCTTAGGTTTATGTTTTTCGCCAATTTACCACCTACGTTTCAAAATTATCCAAAATACCTCATTAACTTTATAAAATTAACTAAAAAAAACCTCCCCGTAGACGGAAACCGTTACTTTAAACGGTTGACCGGTTTAACTGTAGGAGTAATTTAGTAATTTTAAATAAATAAAAAAAGTATTAAAAAACCTCCTATTATTTCACTATTTTACCACCTATGTTTGAAAAATATATTTTCTATCTCCTTGACACTTTAAAATTAAATTAAAAAAATCCTATTAAATGAAATTAACCATTATTTTAAAAAGTAGAAACGGCCACAGTCCGAACTGACAATTTATTTCTTTAAAAAGGACAATTTATTTTTTTAAAAATAAAATAGTTTTATATTTAATTAAGAAGTAATATATTTAATTATTTAAATTTTTTTACGCCTAATAAATTTAATATATATAATTAAATTATATAATATTAATTTTACTACATAATTAAATTAAATCAATATAATAAATAAATATATGCAATTAATTGTATTTTAATTACTTTATTTATATAATAATATATACATATAGTATATAATAATAAATATTTTTTAAACTAGTTGGGTTTTTAGAGACATAGAGCAAAATCAGATAGGTGAAATCAACCAGCTCAAAAATTTTGGGCGAATTAGAATTATTCGTATAGTGAATTGGTAAATTTTGGTCCAATTTGGATCATTTCCAGTCGGATTAGCCTAACCTCGAATTTTTTTTTCACCCTTAATTTTAAATATTTGACTCTTTAGGTAGTGCTAGTTTAGTAATTTTCAAAATAAATATATTTTGGTCTAAATTAGTCTTTAAATAGTTAAGCTCGTTTAATATAAATTAAAATAAATTAATTTTAACACGGGTGGTAAATTGGAGAAAAAGACAAATCTTAGGAGGTTTTTTAGCATTTTAAAAAAAACATACGGTAAGAATATTTTGGTCGTTTGTACTTTTCCATCCAAAACCTAACTGATGAGGTTTTTTAGATAATTATCAAATGTTGGTGGTAAAATGACTAAAAACTTAAACTTTAGGAGGTTTTTTTTTGACAAATTTTCTTAATTTTAACATATCATTTTATTATTAAATATTGGAACTATATGGAAAAAATATTGTTTGAGATGGTAAATAGAACATCGTGATTTTGTTAGCTATGACTTATGTATTCACTTTCATTCAAGAATTTATGTACCTACTATGTAATAAATTAATTTTGTAACTCAACAAATGTTTTTTCATAGTAGTATTAGTTGTGTCATTTCACTCACTATCAAACAATGACATGGCAGGGTAATTTGGGGTGGGCATACATGCAAAAGTCGAACTTCATGGTAGCTGAGGTAGTTTACAAAAAGGCCCAAATGGTGGACCCCGATTCCAACAAAGCATGCAACTTGGGCTTATCTCTTATTAAACAAGCCCGATACGATGAAGCCCGTCAAGTTCTTTTAGATGTGTTAGAAGGCAAACTTCCAGGCTCAGATGACACCAAGTCACGTAAACGGGCTGATGAGCTTTTAATGGAAGTTGAATCTCGGGCCGGCCCATCTAATCTTTTGGATATCAATCTTGATAATGGATTTCTCAATGAGCTTGAACATTTTATGAGTGAATGGGCCCCATCTAGATCCAAAAGGCTTCCAATATTTGAAGAGATCTCTTCCTTTAGAGATCAGTTGGCTTGTTAAAATAAAATCTCAATCAACTACTTTCTTTATTGTGCGTTGATTTGTGTGTTACAGAGGAGTAGATTGGAGTGAGTCAACAGTTAGGTACTTATTTTCTTTCTTTTTAAATATTTTATTGATAAATTTGTGAATGTATTTTGATGTAATTAAATAAACATAATAAGTTCTTGCACAATAATCCAAACATTATTCATCTCTCATATAGATTATTGTTTTTTTATATTCATTATTTGCAAAATTTTAATTAAATTTATGAATTAAGAAAATATTTTTTAATTTCCAATATTTGAAGAAATAAATTTTTAAAATTTTCTAATATTTTAATATTAATTTAAATTTTAGAATTTATTAATATCAAAATATTTAATTTTATATAATTTACTATTTTGGCAGGTGAGTGCAATTAACTTATTATTATTATTATTGATATTTTCGATTTTAACTGCTATTTTTGAAAGTGAAATTTAAAATTAACTTATTTAAATAAATAATTTTATATTATTTTATTAAATTAATTTTATTATTATTTAATGTATAAATTTACTTTAATTAAAATTTTATTAATAATAAAAGTAAAAAAAATTAAAATATTGTATCAATATTTTAAAAAAATATTATTTATTTTTAAATATATATAAAAATACTTATTAAAAATAAATAAATAAATACTATTTATTTAAAAATATTCAATATCATTATTTTTCGTTATAAAGTGACAATCTAAGCTTTATTTGGAGGTTGCAAAATATTTTTAGCACGTTTAACTAAGATAATATTAGACACCAGGTATTAGCTATACAATATTTATTAAGTTCACCTTCAATTTTTAAGGAGAATTATATCTCTCGAAATATCTCATTATCAAATAATAATAATTATTATTATTTTATTGAGATGTGTATCCACTTTGAATAATCAGTCAAAGTAGAAGACAAATGTAAAACAATCACTGAACTTGAAAATTCAAAACAGAAAATGAAGAGTAAATGAAAAGTGTGCCAGACCAGTGCATGTGGGATCAGACAACCCAATAGGTCATCAAAATGAGAGAAAAATTTTGTGGTGCCATTGCATTAACCCCTGTAGTATAAGGTAGCATCGCATTCTCTTCTCTACCTAACAGAAGAAGAATACTTATAGATACTAGCAGAGGAATTCACAAATCGGTCACTGCTTCTTCTATCAATCGAGACATCAATGGCTTCGTCGACGCCCAAAGAACCCAAAATCATAACAGACAAAAACGAGATGAGAAAATGGTCAAGAAGCATGAGACGCCAAGGCAAAACAATCGGCTTAGTACCCACCATGGGTTATCTCCACGAAGGCCACTTGTCTCTCATTCAACAATCCCACAACCTCTCCAATCTCACAGTCGTCTCCATCTACGTAAACCCCGGTCAATTCTCTCCCACCGAGGACCTATCCACCTACCCTTCCGATTTCGACGGCGATATTCTCAAATTGAAAGCTGTTCCTGGAGGCGTCGATGTTGTTTTCCATCCGTACGATCTCTACGACTATAAAACCACCACCGCAGCCACAGAAGAGGATAAAAAGAACAAAGATGCGGTGGTTTCGTGTGTGGAGCAGAGTGGTGGTGGGCATGAGACGTGGATTAGAGTGGAGAAATTGGAAAAGGGTTTGTGTGGGAAGAGTAGGCCTGTGTTTTTTAGAGGCGTGGCTACTGTTGTTGCTAAGTTGTTTAACATTGTGGAGCCTGATGTTGCTGTCTTTGGGAAAAAGGATTATCAGCAGTTTCGAATCATTCAACGACTGGTAGGTAGTTATGTTAAGACTCTGTTTGCTAATTTATATACCCAATTGCAGTTTGATTAATACTGCGTTATTAATTTGTTTCGTTTGTGATTTCTACAGGTTCGCGACCTTGAGTTTTCCATTGAAATAATAGGTTCTGAAATTAAACGAGACTGCGATGGCCTTGCATTGAGTTCACGGAATGTGCACCTGTCACCTCAGGAGAGGAAAGAGGTTAGGTTTATTGTGTTGGGTTTTTTTTTAGATTAAATTATACTACTGCTGTTTACTTCTAAACTTCATTTAGAGATTTCTAATAATGAACTCAATCTCATTAAGAAATGTGTTTGTTTTTGTTAAATACAACATATTCTGAGTGACTGTTTTCCTGCAGGCATTGTCTATAAACAGGTCATTATCTGTTGCTAAATCTTCTGCAGAAAATGGTCAGGTTAAGTGTAAAGAATTGAAAGATTCAGTCATCAAAGCAATCTGTGAAGCTGGAGGAAAAATAGACTATGCAGAGGTAACTTATAATGATGTTTACTTCTTTCACGGACAGTAATTAGAATTTTTAACTCTAGGAAATAGCTATATTTACACCAGTGAGGTATGCTGATTTTCTTGAACTTCAGAGTATTTTGGTCGATATGGTCTGATAGATTCGACTTGTTGATGATTAGATACCATCGCCTTACTTAGGATCTCTCTGTATCAGCTCCAGCAAACATCTCAGCTGTAGATTTTAATTTTACTTTTTGAATTGCTGCTTGCAGATTGTGGACCAAGAAAGCTTGGAGACAGTGGAAGAGATAAAAGGTCCCGTCGTCTTCTGCATCGCGGCTTGGTTTGGAAATGTCCGTCTTATCGATAACATGGAAATCAACATCTGATATCATCAAACTTAGATTCTATATTTATGACTGACCGGAGGAATAATCAAGTTTTCAGTATTATGTACTTCATAATAGTAATCACAATCAATCACTAGGTAGACATTGATCCAGTCAATTCTCAATTATTTTATTACAATTCAGAGATTTTGACACAGTTGAAAGTTCGCTATTACGACAGATCCGCCATACCTGATTGGCGGATTTAACAGAAAATTGAATAATGGCTTTAATTTAACCTGTCAAAAATCAAAAGCTAGTGTACATTATGAGAAAAATAAAAAATTGCTAGTGTACATTGGACAGAACCATAAGTTAAATACTACCGATATAACCACCGAAGCCACTCATTGGTAGTATAATTTAGTCTTTGTAACTGCTGATTAGCTGCTAGAGATTCTTGTTCCACTCAGAATATAACCACCGAAGCCACTCATCTGCATACATGGATGGGTTCTTGAAGGTAGAACCTGCATGTACTGGAAATGTTAAATCTCAATACAAAGTATTAAACTCTCAAATTTCATTCCTCAAGAACATCTGAATAATAATAAATATTCCAAGTGAATAATTTAGAGGAGTAATCTCACAATCACAAGCGAGAACCAACAACCATTGAAAAAGAATGGATCAAAACAATAGCTAATGGAGTTTGATGATAAACAATACATACATACATGTAGAATCTTTTAGTACAAACCTGATATTCCCGAAGCCAAGGTTCTGAAATCTGCAACCCAATTGCCATTTTCCCAGTCTGTAAATTGTGCATGCAAGTTGCAAGAGGCTGCAGTTGAAGATAAAAGAACCAGCAGTAAGTTAATGGCATTTAAACTTTTGATGTTAAGATCTCGACCATAATTAAATCGAGATGCCAAGAACAAAAGAAGCATGCACCTGCAGATACTGGTGATAAATTACAAATGGAGCTGAATAGGATAAGAGTGGCAGCAGATCTTTAACTAGGCTCCAAGGATCAACTTCTGGTGCAGCCATGATTAAGCTGCACAAAAGAGCCTAAATAAGATAATGGATATGTTTTTCTTAAGGTAATAAGCGATTAAATTGAGAGGAGTACCTAGAAAATCCGTTTTCTTTCCAAAACTTAACGACTTCCTGTGATGGGCTCTCTCCAGCTTTTGGGGCTTTGCAGGCCTTGACCGGAGATGTAGTATCAGGAGTGGGATCCGAAGCTAACTTTTCTGAAGAAAGAGATTTATCTTCCACACTGACGGATGATGATATTTGTTCCTGTAATAATCAATCTTCCACTAAATTAGGGCAATGCACAATGAAACCCATGCACAGGCACATAACAATGAAATCTAACTCACATTGGACACAATGTCCATGGTACAGACATTTTCTTCTTGGTTAGGAAGTGAAGAACCACTAGTTTCAGCTAGGGTAAGATCACTTAGAGGAGCCCGAACAATCCTGAAATGAGAGAAAATTTAGCACCATTGCACTATGCCTCAATTATATTATAATATAGTAACATATTAAAGGTGATGATTCAACTTATAGCTAGACATACCTCTTGCAAATTTCACTAGAGAAATTGAATATTCTCACTATATCAATGGAATTTGGGGTGCTACCAGGATATGTACTGCATGCATAACCAGTACCTGTTGATAGAGGAAAAGAAATTATTCAGAAATAGAGAGTGCTGAAACATTTATGTACCTAGTATGACATTGTAGAGCTACTTGCTACAAAACCATTGTATTATAGTTCATTACATAAGCTTGGATCATAATAAATCCATGATAGTCCAACACAAAGTTCTCCTAACGTCAAAAGGAATACTTAGTACTGTTGCACAAAAAAGAAAAGACCTCGAAATAGCATGGCATAAAACTGTATTAGCAAAAGGACTCAATTCTGTCATTGCCTTAAAAGCAATAATTTCTGTCTGACGCTTTACACCCAAAAATACACAATACTGATACAAAAATGTCCACAGATTAAATTAAGGACAAACCTCCTAAGCGTTCAGCCACAGCACCCGTAAGGAGGCCACCAACCATATCCACCACTAAAACATCAGAATTTGCAGTTATGTTACCCATTGAAAGCAGAAGAGACAATGCATCCACTCGCAAGAATCTACAAAAGAAGCAATTGAGTAACAGATAAACAATTAAAAGTTAATAAAAAGAAATAAGTGAAGCTAACTAAGAGTAACAAGTATATTTTGAACACAAAACATAACATTTAAGTTACATGGAGAATGACTGTACTTTAGCCTTTTTAGTGCTTAATAATAATAATAAAATAAACTACATAATTACTAGATAGTACTCTAGTAGTTACAAATAGAAAACATATTAAAGATTTTTGAGTTGTAAAACATCAAGGGCAAGAGTGAATCTTGTGTCTCGTCCATGTGCTGTAGCAAACATCACAACATAGATTATCTATGCAGAAAAAAGTTAAGAAATAAGATTATAGTCATATAAGCCAATAAAATTAGATTTTGTTTCAAGTGTCATATAGCCGAACCCAATAAAACAGAGACAAGAAGGCTAGTACTTTCAGCTTCTATTTTATGAAGCATCAAATAAAGGCGCAACTGATATTACGGTATTTGAAAGGAAAATAAGATAGAATATATTAGCTGACTGATATATGAATTATTCCCAGCAGATGAAAAGATTACCCAATTCTATTTGGATATTTCTTGAAGTATGCCTCGCATATACTGAAAAAGAAAAAATGAAATTAAGGAAGCAATTAGAAACATAACCAATTAAACATAGACCTAACAACATGTATAAGTAAACAAGTTCTCACCACAAGTGCAATTATAAAATAGTCATGATATTTAAATTTGTTTTGAAGCCAGCGACAATACGCAAGTACATTAAAAGAGAAATTTGATACTAAAATTAGCAGGACTTGAAGATTCCAATTGATCATGCTATGCAGCAAAATGAAGTTAAAAACATTGAGGGTTACCTCCTAGCAAATGGACGCCTAAGAAGGACTCTTGGTGCATACTTCTTTTGCTTCTTAATCCTATATTTCTCCTGCACAAGATAAAAAAATCAGTCCATCAATCAAACAAAAACTTTTAGGAAATCCAACTGTATCTACAATGCAGTGAAACAAAATCTAACCTGAGAGAATGCTGTTTTCTTATCAAATGTAGCACTATTTGCAATAAGTGCTTCCACAATCTCATCCCCTGTAGCACCTTGCCTGCTCAATAACCAACAACTAATTGAATCGCAACCAGCAAACACTAACACAAAATAAAAGCAGCGAAAGTAAAATTTAAATAACTACTCACTGCCGCATTTGATCTATATCTTCACCAGTTAAATTTTGAGCTTTATTATCATCAACAATAGCTCGATTATCTTTGCTTTCTTCACTTATTTGATTCTCTTGATTCTCAACTACATTCATTAAGATAACAATCATAATCATGCAACTTAAATTAAATCTACCTCTAACAAAGACAACATTAATAAACACAAACCTTCTTTGGAGGGAACAAGACGGGACAAAAAGGGCCCTTCCTTTCCATTATTGACTTCAAACAGAGAACCAAACGGACAACCAACCAGTGGCTGCAGAGAGCAGCTCTTATTCCCAATTTTCAATGTCCTGCAACAAAATTAACAAGTTATGTAACCGCACATGAAAAAAATTTAACAAAAATAAATTTTCACGAAAAATTTATCAAAAGATTTACGAGGCGGGCGTGAGACGAGCAAAGACAAGACGGTCACCATCGTTGATGTCGAGTAATACACTGCAACCTTCCCAGGTTAGTCTTGGGTTGTGACTTGGATCCGATTCATTCTTATTCTCAACCATGTTAGTTTGAATCCTTAAAAAAAGAAGAATACAATACAATACAAACTTAGCAGTTCAACATTCGAATTTTCGAGGACAGCGTATATTTAAACCCTAACTTAAGGTTTAACGATTAACAGTTCCAATTCGGGCTGAACTCATTCAATCATAAAGGCCCAAGTGGTTTTATAATTGCATGTAGGTGCCTATAATTTGGATACTTTAGGCCGTCTAAAAGAGCAGAACACCGACGTAGCGTAGCCGCCTAGTCACGGGCCCAATACTTAAAATTTTACCCATGCGGGTAGCATGACCGGGCCTCGTATTCACCCATGCGGGGAGCTGTTATTTAAATTTTTTTTATAATTAAAATAATAGTATTTATATGTTTATATTATTATTATATTTAAACTATTTTAATTGTTTAAAAAATTATTTAAATTACAATATAAATAAATTAATATATAATAATAAAAAAATAAAATAAACATGAACTGTCGTTAATTACCCGTTCATACTCACTCTTGAACACAGACCTGAGCAATTACATTTTAACACCACCAGACAAGTCATGGATGTGGGTCAAATTTTAACCCCAGATTTGTTTTAATTTTATATTTTTGTTTTTCACTTCTTGTCTTGTCGATAACTCGGGTATAAGTTATGGCAGTAATAGATAGGATGTAGTTTAGTAAATTAAATCGTCTGGGAAAAAAGAAACCGAAATGTTATTATATTGAAATGAATATTCAAACGAACCAACGCCCCGCTTAAAAAATAGTAATTGTTATTTTTTAAAAAAATAATAACATAAAATAAATAAATAAATAAATAAATAAATAATCATAAAATAATAAATGAAGATGAAAACCAACATGATTCGGGTCCAACCCCCACCACCAACGAAGGCTGGCTAATGCCCTGGTACGACAGAACTAGAAATTGCAATGAAGGTTTCAGAGAAAAGGAGCGCTACTGACTCTCTTCATGTCTCTTTTATCAAGGAATCCCACACACAGGAACCTACCTGTTCTCCAAAACGAAAATTACAACTTTACAGACGTCGTCTTGTATTATAGACTATAGTGACTACAAAGATAAGGGAACCAGCATTATCAACTTTTAGAACAAATATAGAGAGTCATCGTCCACATTTGAACCCACCACAGACCGATAAAACAATTATGAGAATAAGAGCAACTATGATTGCCAGGACTATCAGTTTAATCTTCATGTTTTGCAACCACATCTTCCTCCTCATTTTGGTTCCTGTTGTCCGGAAATCTTGGGCCTGAAATGCCACAACAGATATTCACTTTATTACAGTTTCAGCCAGTGTAAAATGTTGGAAACAACTAACAAATAAGATATAAAGAAAATGTAGCTTTCAAGCAAAACTAGTCATCGTAATACCAAGCTCTAGGAACCGCCATAGGGTGGTGGCCTGACTCTAACTGATATGGTAACTGAGACATGGTTCATGCCATGCCTCAGTTGAATATTCAAAATTTTCTTACTACAGTTAACATTGTTAAGATATTTAAACCGAAACAACCGATCAAAAGCAAATTTATACTTTTCTCATCATGGAATACTGCCTGTGGAAATGAAGTCAACTCAACTACTACAGAAGAAAGCACCAAACTGAACACATAGTAAATAAATATTGCCAACATCGGAGGAAAAGGCTAAGCCAGATATAGTTGCTCACCTGTGATCGAAGATTTTCAGTTTTATCTACCAAGAGCTCAATTTTCTCTCCACGGTCAAGAACCTGCAAATGAAATTAATTATTATGGGAGATGGATGATGGATGACATTTTCGTAATCCAAAATGAGAATTCGGGTACATTTAATACACCTTCACTTTCACCATTCATTATAAGTACAAGGCTTTATAAACTGAATGTATAGTAGAGAGCATGTTCATAAGTATAGCATCAGTGATAAGCAACTCGAGCCTGATGACAGTAAAGCCTTACCTTCTCTATGTTGTCCATCATAACACCTTTGACTTCTGAAACCTGAGCTTTCACTTTAGCGAGCTTACTGACCTCCTCTGGATGATCAACGCAATACTGCATCTGCTCCTTCAGGTTAGAGCTACATCATTTGAAACAAGCTACTGGCATAAATGTAATTCATACATACATATAACAAATGATATAATACTAATACATATGGCAGCTAGTAGCAATAGAAATTACCTAAACTCCTTGTTTAAACTGTTAGCAGTTGCTGTTGCAGCTTTTCCTCCGCTGTATTTCTGGGTGAACTCCTCCTTTATTCTCTCAAGGAAGGCAATTGGAACATGACGGCCAACAGAGTCAACTGCAACCACACAGTATGCTGCAGCATTCATGTATAAAGTAAGCTCAGACGAAAATACATCAATAAAATTCCTTAAAAGCACAAACCAATGACAGCAGGGATCACTATAAAGTGAACCATCTCATCAGACATCACTAGTACCCTTTTCTGCTTCATATGCACAAATAACTTGGGTAGGAAGATATTTGAAACTAGCAATTGCATAAAGATCATACTCAAAAAACAACAAAAACGTGAATAACTAATGATATTGACTGACATTCTAACTGTTGTAGTTCTTTAGCACAACAATAGGTATAATAAGCATAAAAGAGATAGTATTTTAAAGTGTCATATCATATCACCCAAAAGAAGTTAGCTATCAAATAGTGCAACTTTAGACTTTCAAGTGGCATGAACCAGCAAAACATTACAAGGACTAGTTGATAGACACTAAGCCTATGTCATCTCTCCAGTTATTAACTTATTGTCGAAGATATATAAACTACCTATACTCTGACAAGACATAATAATTCTAATCACTGTCCAGTTCTTCAAGATTTCACACTATTTATTGATGAACATTTCAACTGAAATTCAGTTGCCTCGTCAGTTTTCCAATTACAGAACTAAATTTGGCAGTCCACCCAACTAGCATTCTGTAACATTTCTAACTGATGTGTGGGTAATACTTCCAAGGAGGTCCTCAACCTATCAGAATAGGCTTTTGGGCCGGCTTCTCCTATTGTTTTAGAGAATTCATCAAATGGTAAGAGAGCTTGAACTGACCCATCAAGAGGACTGTGGCCTTAAGGATGACGCCTGGCAGGCTATTCAGCTTCTAAAGTTACTAAAGTGCAGGATCACAGTTATATCCAAGGGATTCTTCCATACATCAAATTAGTACTACATGAGTTGGTCTCCTCCTTGGCTTGAAGATCACGTCAAGAACATAAAATAAAACTCCCTCTAACAGGAGGTAACATGTATTGTTGATATGTAAGAGTAACTTTTTCTTAATCCACTGCATCTTAAACTCTTCCATAGCACTTCCAAGAACAACAACGAATACATGAACATCGCTCAAATCTCCCCCAGACACAAAGCCATTGAACCTAAACTCCCACTTCTATTTCAACTGAACCACATGAGGGAAAATGACAAAGAAATTCCCAAATGACATGATCATTTATCATCCATGCGAAAATAGATTAGTATAGCTATGCTTGATCAGTAAAAATTTTTGTCAGACCAGAAGATTAAAAAATACAAGATATCTAATTGATTCTAGAATAGAATTTGCTTACATGATCAGAATTTAATTAAGAATTTTACTTTCTAATGAATTTGCATAGTAAGAGAAGATTACCATATCCATATCTGCCAACTTCAATTACATGGCATTAATGTATATAACAGTGACTAATAAGAATCCGAAATTCTTGACAATTAATAATATCCCGAGCAAGCAATAACAGCAGCAGAGACCCACCAAACTCAACTACAGAGCAAACCAAATTTAATCAAAACTGGCATCCTCAACAGATCTTTCAATTCTCTTATAATCGAGTTAAACGCCAAAACAAAAGAAAGAACAATCAAACTCCAACCTATTCCTTTTTCTATTAACTTCAAATCAAGAACAATTAATTAATTCATACAGAAACACCAAAACAAAAATCAAATAAAAAAATACAAATGAATCGCACTTCAATCCTTAAAGCCGATCTTTACAAATAAAATAAATAAATAAACAAGTCAAGCATCAATATCAACACATAACCGTTCAACGAACGAAAGAGATAGACAGACAGAGACAAGAAGCAAAGCTAATAAATAAAATAAATTAAAAAAAAAGGAGAGAGATTATACTGAAGCCATTATCAACGAGGTAATTGAAAGTGTGGCCGTCACAGTTGTAAGTGAACTTATTGTTAGTGGCGGGAAGTTTTTGAAGACACTGAGCAGCTATGGTTTTGAAGTTTCCGGTGAACTCCGTATGCTCCACCAGAATCACTGTCCCGCGAGCCACAAAGCTGTAGATCAACGATTGCTGCGACATATCCACTCACCAAAACTAAACCCTAGAACAGTAAAGAGATATTTGGAGGTTTGGCGTGCGATCGAATTGGATGATTTTGGGAAATGAAATGGAAAATAAAAATCTCTTAAATTTCTAATCGAGCCATTTGTATTCAAGCATACGGTTTTATTTATTTTTGGCTAAGTGGTTTACCAACCTTTTATTCAGGTAAATTACGTGTAATGCCATGGAAATTCATTGTTTTTCAAAAATGTCAAGGTTCTGAATAGTAAAAGCCGACACGGTTGAGTATGAGAAGGAAACTTGGGGGTGTTTGGAACCATTATGATATTTTACTTAGTATTAGTATTATTTTTTTTATTTTAATATTTTTAAAATTTAAATATACTATTAACCCATCCAAAGAGAAATCGTTGTTTACACAAGAAAAGATTCCACTTATTCTCTCATAAGTGATATATTATCACAAGGTTCTTTAATTTTTAAAGGTCACCATCTTTACAACAGAAACACATTTTCTGTTAAGTAGGAATGGAAAATCTTACCGGTCGTGTTAAGTTAGAATCAAGATCAAATATACCTCGCTTTGCCGCTCTGATTACCTTTTCTGGGAAGCGAAGGTCCAATATAGCATTCAAATTAATCATAAATTCATAATATACATGTACTTACATATTGAATCTGATTGTTCTGGTTTCAGTGTCATCCCCTGTTTTTGTCTTGGGACTTGGTAGTGTTGGTCTAGCTCTAAGTATATAAACAGATCATTTATATATCTGCATTTTATTACTTAACCTGTAAATTGTAATCAATTATATAATTTTAATAGGCTGCAGAAGGTGCAAGAACTGCTGGAGCATCAAGTATAATTGGGGTGAACTTGAACCCTAAGAAATTTGAGCAAGGTATATACTAACAAGGATTATCATTTGAAGGTGACCAATTTATCTGATAACTGGTTTGGAATATATGCATGCATTTCAATTGGCATAGACATAACTTCAATCCTGAAGTTGCTGCTTTGGTCAATTGGTTCTTATATGTGCACAAATCAACTGATAGTTTTCACTTAGTACCAAAAAGACAAAAATAGTATGAGGTTTTAAACATCACAGAATGATAACTATTCTACTTCTCTCTGAATAAGCTCAATACAGAGGTAGGAAATTATGTCTCTACCTGTAATGTTACATTTGGTCTGCACAAACATGAAATAAATAACAAATTCTCTAAACTTGTATACCTTTTATGTTTACTTTATTTGACTTTTGAGTCTCTATTTTCTTCCATTACTTCTTCCTAGCTATATCCATCAACAATAATATTCTTTCGAAAACCATATCATAAAAACCCATCGCTGACCTGTGTATCGGTTGAGCCAAACACTTGATACACCAACCAAATTGAATGGGAACCATCTTAGGAACATTGTTGTGGGTTCTGTTTGGGTGTTAAATGAACAGAGAATGAGGAATGAATGTTTTCTTATAAGACCAGAGAATATTCAGTATCCAAAAAAAACTGTCTAGGGTTTTGTGCGTTTTCTATTTATAGGGCCCTTTTAGGTGGTCTTTTTCCGATTCACCCTCTGAATGCCCTACTTAACTTTTCCGTTTTACTTAACTGACTCCGTTCACAATTCGACCCTTCATATCCCGCTGTTAATACCGTTCGATTATAATCATTACCATATCCTTGCTGCCCCGTGGAATGCCCGTTCGGTCATGAGGGTTGTCAAGCCACGTGATTTCTTGGATTGCCCGGTCGGACACGAAGGTTGTCAATCCTTGCAACCTGTAGAGACGCCCGGTCGGTCATAGAGGCAGTAGGCCTTGGTACTCCTTTGAAAGCTTGGTTATTCATGGCGGTCGCTGGGTCCATGTCTTCCTTTCCCTCGTTTGTCTTATTTTCCAGCCCAAGATCCTTACCCCCTGCGGCCCTTGGAACCAACCCGCTACAGTAATCCCCCATTGCGATGGTTGGACTCATCCAGCCGGGGCAATGTCCGAACGGGTTGGCCCAAACGAGTCCGTCTGCTTCCAACTAGAAGTTTGATTGAGGCCTTCTTGTATGTATCCGGACGGTACATATCATATACGAATTCAATTCACTAAGCAACTTTGGTTGAAAATGAGATGCTGGATTTATCTCTACGCAGCGGTTGGAGAACCAAAAGCCTGAAGTCGAAAAGGTCATCTCCGGGTGAATTGAACATGTTAACAATTAACTCCACAAATACTACCATGTAACACATCCATGGAAGAGATGTGCGATGTTCTTCCCGTAGATGACGTTTGATAGGCATCGTCGGAGTAGTTAGTATTTATTTATTTATTTATTTAATTTTTTTTAAGCCTTAGTGAGGGTCTGATTACTACACTGATAGCAGCATGAAAAACTGCCTTCACATTTTGCAAGGAAATGGTCATGGAAGGTCCCTCATTGTGAGCTACAAATATCCATAAACAACTTGTAATAGAAGCTCCCCTGCTTCAATTGAATAAAACCACTATGCTCTGGATCGAACTCAAATGCTTCCAAACTCATTTTAGAATTCGAGCAAATTCTTCTTAAGATATGGATCTAAAATGTGTGAATATTAATCAGCTGGTGTATAAATATCATTTTCCACAATTGTTCTTTGAAATTTCAATCATCAGTTCATCTTCTGCACGTTTTCTGTGTAGAGCAAAAGACGTGCTTGTGCAATGGTAAAAGGTACCTGTCCTGGAGGATCGGCCAAATGATGCTTATCCTCACGAAGATCTATGTTGTGGTCGGACTCATCCGGCCGGGACAGTGTCCGAACGGATCGGCTTAAACGAGTCCGCCTATTTCCAACCAGAAGTTAACGAGGCTTTTGAATCTAACTGAATCTCTCCTTTTTTAAATCATGCCATAATGACGTCATCTTGCCTTATTTTATTTTTCCCTCGATCGCCGTGTCGACTCATTATACTCTGTCTTTCCATTTTCCGATTATAATTTTTTTCAAACTTCTCTCTCTATTCTATCTGAAAATAGCCTTTTCCGACGATAATCTTCCTCTCTCCCGCTGTTTAGTTTTTGCATCTCTGTTTCCGGGAACCTTCCACCTTTATCCCCAGATTTCTGGTTGCCATCGTTGGGATTTTGACTATCCTCGTTAGCCTTTCGGGGATCTTGGCCGTTGTTGCTGTCCAAGTTTCTTCCATCCTTGTAGGTTCAACTCTCACACTTCGGCTATCTATTTCGGTGAGTACCTCATGTCCGTCGCCGTTATTTTGCATAGTGTAGGAGCTGAGATGATGATTCCGCTTTTGGATTTCAGTGTTAGTTATTTTCTATTGCTCATTTTTTGTTCCGTGTTTTGCTGTGTGCCTCATTGTGTTTCGTTTTATTGTTTTACCCAAACAAGAACTGATTCCAACATAGAAGAAAGAGCATGGCATTTTTTGCATTTTTATTTATTTATTTTTATTTTGACTATATTAACTTAGGTTTGGCTAATTAGTGGTTTGATAGACCTTGGATTGGACATTTTTATTTTTTTTTTACTGGGAATGGGTTTTGGCTTGTACCCAGTTCTTAAACACACTGGTTGCCCCTCTCAGCAGTTATGCGAAATAAGTAGCTGAGGAGTCATCCTTTTCCACTGTTTGTGAGTGTTTGTTTGGTAAAGTTAGGGAGTCGGCCTTTGTGCATAATGATCTACTAGTTGCTTTTTTCTTTTATTCGTTGGTTTAAGCCGTCCATTACCGATGTTTTCATAGCATTGTCATTCTTTCTTCTCCTCACCGTGTCTTTTCTCGTTTCGATCCACAGATGGCGAGTGGTGGTGATGGTCCTGCTATTCCAGATCCCCCTCTGCACACTGGGGACCGGACAGGAGCTCCTGGGAATGACGCCCGTTCGGGAATTCAAGAGACGACGTCCAGGAGGTTAGACCGGACGGTAGGCGAGGCTTCTACGGCCGATAGGTCCGCCCTTTCTCAGGGAATTCTCCATGGTCTCTACAACTTCCCGAGTAACGTTACTGAGGACCACCTCGTTATGTGGAGGGAGAAATATAATGTTCCCTGCTTTGTAAAGATGCGTCTTCCTGAGCGGGAGGAGCGAATAGACGGGGCGCCGTCCGGCTGAGAACCTTTTTATGCAAAGCACTTCGATTGCGGCGTCCGACTTCCTCTTCATGGTTTGATTAGAGTTCTGCGAGCTATTTCCGATCCACGTGAGCCAGCTCCATCCTAATGCCGTGAGGATTATCCAATGCGTGGAAATCCTGCGTGAGAGGTACGGCTTCCCTTTCGAGGTCAGAGACTTTTTTTATGCGTATACGGTGAAGATGGATGGTCGGGAGAACGGTCGCTATATTTTCGTCCGTCGGTCTAACAGCTCCAAGTTCATCGAGCAGACTACTAGTGACAAGCACTGGAAAACCAAGTATTTTTTTATTAGGGGGGTGACCGTGGTGGATCCCGGCCGGCACCGTGCCAAGCATTGGTTGATAACCAAAAAGGTGGGTATTGAGCATTGTCTGCCCCCTGCCGGTAGCGAGGCTAGGTGTCAGGCCATCTACCAGATTCCCGTTCAGGATAGGGGCAGAGACTCTCTTCTTGGATATGTAAATGACAGCGTAATCAACTTATTTTCTCTCGATTTAGGTATTCTACTTCCCGTCATTTGTCCCTTCATTATTGCTTTCTCTTATCCGGTCGCTGTTGTTTGCCCTCTCACTCGATTTGCCATTTGTTTGTCTACGCATATCTCTTTATCACTGTTGTCTTATTATTATTTATCTATTCATTATTATTATTATTATATTTCATTTTTTTTTGTTCGCTTTCTTCGTTTTACCCATTATGTGTTCTTTTTTCTAGACGCTTGTAGACGAATCATGGAATCTTGTAATCCCCATGCCGAGGCCCGTCGATCGTTGGCATTGCTAAGGGAGAAGAGGAGGAAACAAAAGGAAGACCGCCCTCAAGTTGGCTTGGGTTCGAGTCTGCGAGCACCTGACCAGAGATCCAAAGCCACCACTACGGGCGCTACCGAACGGTCTCCTTTACTTAGTCAGGCTGATACGACTGGTAGCATCCGAGGGGAGAGGTCTCCTGTTCGATCCACCGCATGTCCTGAGTCTCCGGCTCCACAGCAGTCCCGTTCGTCCTCTATGGAGACCTCAAAACGGTCACGCACTAACAAGGGAAAACGCCCTCTGGAGGATCCTAGCAGAGGTGAGGTTGAGCTGTCCTTTCCCGAGGGCATGTCCTCGAGGACCCATTTTAAGGAGTTGCTCAAAGTCACAGAGTGGTTGAACTTCTCTAAAGACCGGGCGGTACTGCTCGATATGGGGGCACAAGGGGTCTTTGAGTCCGCTATCGCCCATCATGTCTAGGTCGGTGCTGCTCTGTCTTTCTTTCTTTCTCTTTATTTCTCACTTCTCTTTTTTTTTTTAACTCTTGGTCCGATCGGCAGGGGATGCAACACGTCATGGCCTTGGCCGACTTCATCAACGTGGAAGGCAGGAGGCATATTGAGGCAGACGGTCGTTTGGCTGAGCTAGAGAAGGAGCATGGCCAACTGAAGCAACAAGTCCAGGGGGCTGCCGAGCAGATTCGGGCTTTGGAACAACTTAATTTTACCTTGGCTCAAACGGCCAGCGCTCGGGAGGCTGAGGTTAGGGAGCTCCAGGTCAGCTTGGAGGCCGAGCGGAAGAATGGTGGTGTAGTGGATTCCTTGAGGAGTGAGGTCGGACGTTTGAACGGTGAGCTCGACCGCTGCTACGTCGAGACTCTGTTGGAGCTGCTAAGGGAGGTGAGAGACGGAGCAGTATCCTCAGACGAGATTTTAGAGGAAATCGCAGAGCTGGAGAAGTCCATCCCACCTTCTTGAGACGACCGACAGAGATTTGTTGTTAACCTTATGCTTAGATTCTCTGAATATTTTGGACCTTTTCTCTTCTTTTTTTATTTTATTTAATTTTTTTTATGTTATTCAAATGTTGTTACTTAGCACCTGATCTTCGTAATTGTAGTAATGTGATGTCTTTCCTGTACGGACTTGAGATGAACGGCCCTATTTAAATCGAATTGTTAAGGTTGTTTGTGGCTGAAATTTTAAAATTTGAAATGTTGGTTGATCTTTCAACAGATTCATAGTTTCCTAGGGATAGCCTTCAATTCAATGGTCTGAGAAAAACCAATCCAACAGTTAATTCACACCAAAAGCTATGCAGAAGTTCTCAAAACAAACAATAAAATTACGGTGCCTCAAGCAATCAGTTAATGCTGATGGGACACATCATTCCCGTGTTTCGAAATTTATTTATTCTTAAATTGATTAGGAGGCTCTTTGCACTGCCTTCTCGTCACTTTCCAACGATTTACGTTACACTACTAATTTTATTTATAAAGAATGAGAGCTGTTCACACGTGTATGCGAGTACAGAAGTTAAAAAATTACAAAGAATGAGATTATAAGCATGGAAGGGACGACAAGAAAAAAATATTAAAGAATAACAAAGCACATGTATATGTAATTATTGCCGTCAGAAGAGAACCAATTAAGAAAAACGAGAACGTGCGCTTTTTGTTTGTTAGTGACATTGAAAAGCTGCACAAGAGCAAGTATCACAACCCGCCTTTTAAGGAATATTTTCATTTATTTTATTCATCTTTGATTTAAACTTAAATTGTTAATAATTATTTTAGTTTTCTTTATCCTCTTTTAAAAATAAACCGTCCAAATAAATTCACAAATCAAGGTGAGCAGAACGATACACTAAAGCCACCAAATTAACTGACCGAATCATTTCACATGTTTCATTAGGATACATGCGGTGTCATTTTGTTCGTTTTGACCGATCGGTTAGACACTATAATACTCAATTCACTTTCGACCGATCGAACTTAATTTGCGGTATTAGATTCGATTGTGTCGAACGGTTATGTTTTGGGCGTTCAATAAATATTTATGACCGATCGGTCAAAATATGTCTTTAAATTCATTTGGACCAACCGGTCCTTTCTTGTGGTATTCAATAGATTTTTTTTTTTTTTTACCGATCGGTCCAAGTATATGTATTCTGAATTTATTTATTCTTCAAATGTTTTTGCGGTAACTTTGCAATAGGCATTTTAGTGGTATCAATGGGGAGTTAACCTCTTAAGGGGGTCTCGTGTAATAGACCGAATGGCCTTACGGTCTATTCGAATTCTCCGCGGGTACGCTTAGGGATCCCCGACTTGTAGAGGTGGTGGGTGTGTTTTTTTTTTTTACCCCCGACCCTTACAGACTGGCCAGTCATTTTTGCGGGTACGTTATCAATCCCCGACTTGAAGTGCAGGTACGTTTTTAATCCCCGACTTGGAGTGCGGGTACGTTTTTAATCCCCGACTTGAAGTGCGGGTACGTTTTTAATCCCCGAGGTGGTGGGTGTGTTTTTTCTTACAGACAGGCCAGTCATTTTTGCGGGTACGTTATCAATCCCCGACTTGAAGTGCAGGTACGTTTTTAATCCCCGACTTGGAGTGCGGGTACGTTTTTAATCCCCGACTTGGAGTGCGGGTACGTTTTTAATCCCCGACTTAGATGACCGTTCGGTCTGTAATTAAGTGGTTTTTCTTCTCTTTGGCTTTTTTTTTTTATTGATGGGCCTCATTAAAAACCCTGAAGGGAAAAGAGTGCCCCTTTCATCTTGTTACATGTACAAAAGAAAAGAAAATACAAAAAGAAAAGTCGTACTAGCTAGAAGTGGTACTTTTTTAGGTGGAAGATGTTCCAACTATTGTCGACTTCCTTCCCCTCTTTGGTCACCAGCCTGTATGCCCCCCTTCCGACCGTCCGGTCAACCTGGTAAAGGCCTTCCCAGTTAGCGCCTAACTTTCCGTGCCCTAGCTCCAGTGTATTCTGGAACACCCTTCTGAGGACCCAATCCCCAGGCTGGAGGGTTCTAGCCTTGACCTTCTTGTTATACGATCGGGCTATTCTGGCTTGGTATTTGGCCATCTTTCTTCGAGCTTTTTCTCTATTTTCATCTACTGTGTCTCTTTCGAAGGTCATTATCTGGCGGTTCTGTCCTTCACCCGGTGTTTCCCTTAGCTGAGAAGCATGGCGCTCTATTGGGAGCATTGCTTCGACCCCATAGACCATCGAGTAGGGTGTCTGAAGCGTGGCGGTCCTGGGGGTAGTCCGAAATGCCCATAAAACTTCGGGGAGGACGTCCGGCCAGGTTCTTTTTGCTTCCTCTAGCTTTTTCTTCAACGTGTCTAGGACGGACTTGTTGGTAGCTTCCGCCTGACCGTTCGCCTGGGGGTATCTTGGGGTGGAGAACGTCAGTCTTATTTTTAGGCCTTCGCAAAAATCCTTCAAGTCTTGCGAGCTAAACTGGGGCCTGTTATCTGTTAGGATCTCCTTTGGTAGTCCGAATCGGCAAATGATGTGTTGCCATATGAACTTTTGGACTTCTTGGGTTCTTATCTTCTCTAGGGCTTCAGCTTCCACCCACTTTGTGAAGTTATCGGTTGCTAAGAGGATGAATTTCTTCCTCCCATGCATGGACGTTGGGAAAGGACCCACTATATTCATCCCCCATTTTTCGAACGGCCATGCAGACGTTATGCAATTCAGCGGGCCGGCATGTGAGTTAGAGAAATTGGCGAATCTTTGGCACTTGTCACATTTTTTGACCAAATTTGCTGCGTCGATTTTCATGGTCGGCCAGTAATACCCTGCTCGGTGTGCCCTGAAAGCCAGACTTCTTCCTCCTGCGTGGTTCCCTGCATGACCATCGTGTAGGTCTTCCAGTATTGTATGTGCATCATCTTCCCCTACACACTTTAGATATGGACCATCGATAGACCGTTTAAACAATTCACCTTCGACCAAGACGAACCGGGCGGACGCCATTCACGTTTTCCTTGCATCTGCTTTGTCGGTCGGTAGTTGTCCGTCTGTCAGGTATCGCATGATGGGAGTTCTCCAGTCCTCTCGATCTACAGCTTGCACTTCCTGCACCTCATCTAGGACGGATTTGTCCAGGAAAGCGTACACAACTGGCCCGTCTAACTCCTCGTGCTTTATCAGCGCACCAAGATTGGCCATGGCATCCGCTCTTCCATTCTGAGTTCTAGGAACTTGTACTAAGGTCGCACTTGTGAATTGCGTCATAAGGTGTTTTACCAGGACAACATACTTCTTCATTTTCTCATTTCTAGCTTGGTACCCTCCATTGACTTGGTTGACTATCAATTGGGAGTCGCTTTTTACCCTTATCTTTTTTGCCCCCATAAGGTACGCCACTTTTAGCCCTGCTATCAACGCCTCGTATTCAACTTCGTTGTTGGTTGCGGAAAATTTACAACGGATGGCCTGCTGGATTGGGGGCAAGGTTGGTGGTTTGAGATAAATCCCCAGTCCGCATCCCTTCAGTTGACTCGCCCCGTCAACTTCAAGAATCCATTATTGCTCTTCCTCGCATACCAGGGTCTCGTTCAGGCTCTTTCCTTCCGTTAGGTCGAAATCGACCAAAAAGTCTGCCAGGGCCTGAGTCTTGATGGCATTCTTTCCGACAAAGGTGATGTCGAACTCCCCCAGCTCGATTGCCCACTTTACTAACCTGCCCGACGGGTCAGGTGACTGGATTATGGTCTTTAGGGGCAGTGAGGTTATCACCACGATTAGATGAGCCTGGAAGTACGCCCTGAGCTTCCTTGCTGCATATATAAGGCTTAGGATTGCCTTTTCAACTTCAGGGTATCTTGTCTTAGCGTCGAGTAAAACCTTACTCGTGAAGTAGACTGGATGTTGTTTTCCCTCGACGTCCTTTACCAGCACCGCGCTCACCGCCGTGGGTGATGACGACAGATACAGGTGCAATGTCTCCCCATGAGTTGGGGTCACCAGAAGAGGCGGGCTGGTTAAGAAAAGCTTGATTTCTTCGAAGGCTTTTCAGCATTCTTCCGTCCACTTAAATGGTGCGTTCTTTTTCACTGCCGAGAAAAACGGGCCGAACTTCTCCGAGGATTCGGGTATGAACCTCGTGAGGGCGGCCAAGCGGCCGGTGAGTCGTTGGACCTCCTTTTTGCTCCTTGGTTCTTCCATGTTCAGCACTGATTTTAGTTGGTCGGGGTTCGCCTCTATGCCTTTCTTGGTAATCATGTACCCTAGGAACTTCCCCGCTTTCACTCCGAAACTGCACTTCGCAGGGTTCAACTTCATGTTATACAGCTTTAAGGTCTCGAATGTATCGCTAAGATGTTGTATGTGTTCTTCTACCGAGCCAGATTTAACCACAATGTCATCGATGTACACTTCCATGGTCTTGCCCAGCTTGTCGGCAAACATCTTGTTCATTAGCCTCTGGTAGGTCGACCCAGCGTTCTTGAGACCGAACGGCATCACTTTATAGCAGTATATACCTCTTTCTGTTATGAATGAGGTTTTTTCCTGATCGTCAGGGTGCATTAGGATTTGATTGTACCCTGAGTATGCATCCATGAAACTCATGATCTCGTGCCCAGCCGCGGCGTCCACCGTCGGGTCCACATGGGGCAAGGGGAATGGGTCTTTGGGGCATGCTTTGTTTAAATCTGTGAAATCTATGCATACCCTCCACTTGCCGTTCTTCTTCTTCACCACCACGACGTTAGCCAGCCAGTCGGGGTAGTGGACTTCCCTTATAGATCCATTGGCCAATAACTTTTCCACCTCTTCATTTATCACATTGTTCCTCTCTGGGGCGAACCTTCTTCGTTTTTGTTTCACTGGTTTTGCGCCCTCTTTCACGTTTAATTTATGGGTAATGATCGAGGCGTCAATTCCGGTCATGTCAGCATGAGTCCACGCAAAGCAGTCCGAATGGCTCTTTAGGAAGCCGACCAATTCTTGTCGTTCGGCCGGGCTAAGGCTGCCCCCACCAACACCTTCTTTGTTCTGTCATCTTCGTCGACCCCTACCTCGTCGACCTGGTCATCTGTGGGGCTTGGCTCTCCGCCCGGATGACGGGAGTTATAGTAGCACTCTCTTGATTGCTTCTGCTCCCCTTTTATCTCCCTAATTCCCCAAGGCGTAGGAAATTTCACCTTTTGATGGTACGTTGATGGTATCGCTTTCATGTCATGAATCCATGGTCTCCCCAGTATGGCATTGTAGGCTGAGTTTGCGTTAACAAGCAGGAAAGTAGTTGTGAGATTCATCCCCTCGGCAAATACCTGCAAGTCCACCTCCCCCATCGTGCTTTTGGACTCTCCGCTGAACCCTACCAGGCTGATCGACTTTTGCCTAACCAACCTCTCATCCAACTGCATCATTCGGAATGCCCCATGAATAGTATGTTTGCCGAACTCCCGTTGTCTATCAATACCCTACTCACCGAGAGGTTAGCCATGGTGATGCTGATGACAAGGGCGTCATGGTGAGGTTCATGCAGGCCATCTGCCTCTTCACTCGCAAAGCTGATCTCATAGTTCTTTTCTCCTTCGAGGTTCTGTGCAATGGTATGTATCCCCATCACTTCCCTGAGCTTTCTTTTTGCCATGGATCTGGTGTATCCACACGCCTCGGATCCCCCAGCTATTGTGTTTATTGTCCGATCAACCTTAGGTGGCGGGGGTTGCTTGCTTTCGTTTCCTCGTCGCCTCTCGTCCGCTATCTCCACTGTCTTCTTTGCCTTGTCAGTCAAGTATTCCTTCAGAAATCCCCTTTTTAGCAACTCGGTTACTTCCTTTCACAAGCTGAAGCAATTATCCGTGGTATGACCGAAGTCTTCGTGAAAGTCACAGTACCTCGTGATGTCTTTCTCCCCGGATTGTCTCATTTTCGGTGGCCATTGCACTTTCTCCCTCATTCCCTTCATAACGGCCACAACTTCCCTCGTTGGTATTTTGAGGTCATATGGTATCCTTGCTGTCGCAGCCTGACCAAAATGGCCGCGGGGTCTATCATCCCTTCGGTAATGGTTCATACCACCCGACCTGCCTTCCTGCCCTGCTCGCCTGCCTTGGCTTATGTTGTTCGGCTCTCGCCTGTTCTGGCTAAAGCTTCCTACCTCTCGCCTGTTTTCCCAACCTCTCTGCCTTGACAGGTCCTCTTCATATTCAGCCTGGGCCTCGGCTCTATCCAACATTTCATCGAATGTTTTAGGTCTTTGGGTTGCTAGGCTCATGTGGGCGGTCGAACCTGGGAATAATCCCTTAATGAACGCAGCTATCGCCGCTTTCTCCCTGCAGTCAGGTATGGCTGATTTCAAGTCCGTAAACTTTCTTATGTACTGACGTAAGGGTTCTTGTTTTCCTTGGGTTAGGCTATACAGGTCAGACTCATCTCTCTCCTTTCTCCTACTGTACGAGAAGTTGTGCACCAGTTTCGTTACCAGTTCAGCAAAAGATTGGATGCTGTTAGGGGGTAAGGCCGCATACCATCGTTGGGCCGTACCTGACAGGCTGGAACCGAAACATTTACATAGCACAGCTTCGTAGTCCTCCGGCGGGATATTGCATGTACTCATTCGGTGTTTGAAGTTGGCTACATGGTCTTCCGGGTCAGTCGACCCCTCATATGGCTTGCAATGCGGCATGGCGAAGCGTTTAGGCATCGGGGTTTCAGAGATCCAGGACGTGAACGGGTTGTCCGAATATCTCGTTGTCGACTCTCGGATTTGGTGGCCGCGTTCACCTTTAAGCTTGTCAACCAGGCCCTTAAGTTCGTTGTACTTATCTTCATAGTGTTTTTCAAGCCCATCCCTGGTGTCAACTGATCCGGTCGACCGACCTTCCGGCTGTCTTTTTCGGCTTGGCTGATAAGTGGAATCACTGTCCTCCGATGAGCCGTCCTCAAGTTCAGGGCCGATGTTACGCCGATATATAGGCGACCGTTCACCTTCTTCCGGTCATTTCCTCTTCCCGGTCATCGGTTCTTCGACGCCGATTCCTTTTCCTTTCTTCAGGGCGGTGTTCTCGGCGAGTAAATGGGCAATCTGCTCATTCTGCTTTTTCAGCTCAGCCGTGAGGGTGACTAGCTGCTCTTCCGTCGACGACGCCGGAGGCGTCTGAAGGTAGTCCTCAGCCATCTGAGTCTGGGCTTGACTGTAGGTGCGTCGAACAATTTGGCTGGTGTTTTTCACGGAACCTGAACCTTCTCCAGTCGTCGGAACCACTCTCCTCCCCACAGACGGCGCCAATTGTTGTGGGTTCTGTTTAGGTGTTAAATGAACAGAGAATGAGGAGAGAATGTTTTCCTATAAGACTAGAGAATATTCAGTATCCAAAAAAAAACTGTCTAGGGTTTTGTGCGTTTTCTATTTATAGGACCCTTTTAGGTGGTCTTTTTCCGATTCACCCCCTGAATGCCCTACTTAACTTTTCCGTTTTACTTAACTGACTCCGTTCACAATTCGACCCTTCATATCCCGCTGTTAATACCGTTCGATTATAATCATTACCATATCCTTGCTGCCCCGTGGAATGCCCGTTCGGTCATGAGGGTTGTCAAGCCACGTGATTTCTTGGATTGCCCGGTCGGACACGAAGGTTGTCAATCCTTGCAACCTGTAGAGACGCCCGGTCGGTCATAGAGGCAGTAGGCTTTGGTACTCCTTTGAAAGCTTGGTTATTCATGGCGGTCGCTGGGTCCATGTCTTCCTTTCCCTCGTTTGTCTTATTTTCCAGCCCAAGATCCTTACCCCCTGCGGCCCTTGGAACCAACCCGCTACACATAGCACCATCTAGATTTTTGTCTTCTCATTCTTCTTTCTTCGTTTTTCTTTCATCCTGAAAAACAACAAAGTTAATAAAGAAAGACCTAAAACCATCAACAACATTCGTGTTTACTTATACAGGAAAGAGATACAAAGTCAAAAGATAAAAATCATTAACAGAAATCACTACGCATACTCACACGGGAGCTGTTGGGTGAATAGAATCACCGTGGAGAGTCAAATCAGTAAGTGTCTTGAACTTGTTCCAACATTTCTTGCATTCATGGGTGAGATTTTTGTGTAGCCTGTTATAATGCGTTTTTAAGCCACTTTCTGTAAACTGCTTGTCGTTTTCACATTGCAAACATAGCCCCATGATCACTGAATGTCCACGGTCTTCAAACTTCAAACAATTCTTCCAAGAAATGCTGAGAAGAGATTAAGAAAAGCTAAAGAGAAACAATTCTTCGAAGAAGAAATGCTGAGAAGTGATCAAGAAAAGAAGAAATGCTGAGAAGAGATTAAAGAAAAAAAAGCTAAAGAGAAACAATTCTTGGAAGAAATGCTGAGAAGAGATCAAAAGGCTAGAGAGAAAAATGAAGTAGATACTGAAAACTTTATTGCTAAAACGTAGTAACAGAAAACGTGGCAACAGAGAATCTTTATATAGTATGATATGATTGTATCAATATGTATGCTTCATGTATTTTATTCGATCTCCATCGTTTTTTATCATGTATGTATGTACATGCTTACATTCACAAATACTGTTGCCAACAGTTATTTACGCACATGCCTTCTACTCTTTTATATAACAAACTTTATAACTACCAACTAATACTTTTTTATTTTTCACTATTACCCAACTAACAAAATTATTTACATAAATTCCCCACAAATTGGCTTTTGCAACTTTCGTCTCTATCAGAGAATCACAAATATAACCAATTCTCATGGTTTCATGAGAGCATCCATGGCTTCTTCACTGATTCTAAATAACCTCTGTTCTTTTTCACAGTACTCTCTAGCACCCTACAGAAACCAAACCCTGCCTCTAACACACTCTCCAAATCTCATCTCAGCTGTCTAACCTTCCGCTAGTGCACTACAGTATTCGGAATCGTTTTTTACCTTTTGTCTTCGCTGCCCAATCAAATTTCTTCAAAGGTTTTTTTTTTTTTTTTCATTTTGATGAAGTAATATTTTTGCAATATTCTGTCTCATTGTTATTGTTATCTTTCAGTGAATATGGTGGATAATTGAGAAATTTTTTCGAGACATAGATAATGTAACTATATGAACTGATGTTGTTGTGCCTAATTATTATATTGTGTTTTAGAGCTTAGGTGGTTTTGGTTTGTAATGTATTTATGTAGAAGGAGAGTCTTTGTGTGGAAAGTTTGTTGAATTTTTGAATAGTTTATGGAGTTTAGGGCTTGAGAGTGTTGGTCCTGGAAAACTAACTGAAACTACTATATTTTGATTTTAATTAATCAATATACTCAGTAGAATCATCTCCATTTCTTAGTCTAGACCTTGATTTACATTTACCTGATGTAGATGGCTAGGTCTGTCTAGAAAGAGCTCCAGTATATGTAATATGCTACCTTTTTCTTATGGATGTTAAACCAGAAATATGTTGGCTATTTCGTCTCCTGTTATTATTGACTTATTTCCATTTGTTTGGATATTCCTTTGGAGTTTGCGATTTTATCTCTCTAGTTCTTAAGGTGGTTTGTTCTTTGTTTGTTTTCTTAGCCTGTTGAATGGTTACTGAGCCATGTCAGGACCAATTAGTTTTGTTTTTCAGCATTTAAGGGTATGCAATGTAGAGTGAAGAAAATTTTATCACATCATGATTCAAGCCAATAGTTAAAGAGTCAACTCTGAAGTGCTGCCTCAGAACTTTTCGTAGTATTGGGTTGGGTTTAGTTCTAGAGCTAGTTGACTGATAAAGTAGCTGGTCGAGGGATAGCATACTGCATCATTGCTTCTGATTCTTGTCACAACTAGTATGAGGGGGAGGCAATGAACTACTTTTATGAACATTGGTTGGTTTCTCTGTTCACCCTGTTATAGCCTGTCTATTCCTTGCTAATGCTGCAAACAGCTTACTGTAGTTGAATTTTTGGTTCTTCCCATACTGACTGGCCCTGTGAACTCTGAAATAGTTATTCAATCAGTATACAAGGTAGGAAGGGATGGAATTGAAGTTGGAACCGGATTTGTATCTGGAAGTTTATTTTTGTACCTATTTCTCAAATTGTAGTTACTGTTAAAACTTGTTCATCTTTAATCCTTCTGTTGACAGGATTCTGTACCCAGGCCAATAGCAAAGGTTTCTGCAACTGTAGTTGCATTGGCACTTTCCCTCTTTGTACTCAAATCATTCATCTCTACTGCCTTTTTTGTCCTGGTAAGGTTTTGTTGTTATTGTTATTACCTCTATGCATACATATGTTTGGTATTTTGATTTAATTTCAATATGACAGTATAGTGTTCGGTTTCATATTCTTGTAGATCCTCTGCTATATGTAGCACTCTTGTTTGATAGCGGTATACTCAGATTATTGTTCAGGTATCTAGTTACTGTGGCTGCTCTCTACTTAACAATCATGTTTGATAGTCTAATACAACTGCCCAAATGCCATTTGGCTCATGATACTAGAATATGGTTCTTCTACATTGATGAGGAGCATGTTTTACTAGTAGGACACACTCTAGGACTGGGATATTATAAATGTCTATAAGTTTGATATAAATCACTGGATGAACCAAATCTAAAAACTTGATAAATTCATGGAAACTCTATCTTTTAAGACTATCTTTCTCGAACTACTTACAAATGATTGCTACCATGACCGATGATTATCAATATTCTTCTCTTAATAGTTCAAACATATAATTGAAGTCCATACTATTAGAATTTTTTGTTTGACACAATTCACTGATGATATGTTTTTACTTTTATGACGTAACATCGTGAATACTTCTCAGATTGAAGATTTCTTTGGTTGGACAGCCTGGCTACTAACAATTGACTCTCTTCTAAGGTTCTTTGGATGATATTATATATGTTATTATAAAAATTGACTCTCTTCTAAGGTTGCTGTTTGAAAAAACAATTAATTATATTATGCATATTGCTTGATTTAATTATGCTTTCTCCCTCGTTTACTTACATTGGTTGTTTATTATGGTATTCATATTCAAAATGTCCATCGGTTTGCTGCCCTTGTTTTCGATGATTTTGGAATTAAATAACATTACATTGGAACAATGGTAATTTTTGTATTGCTATGCTAATGAACCCAGGCTTCAATGGGACTTGGATATTTCATATTCATTGGACTGAACAAGGATGATAAGTCAAGTAGGAGTAAAGCTCCCACTCCCACTCCCACGTATACTGAGGACAAAAGTTATCAACGGATGATGAGGCTCTAGAAGAAGCTAGAAGAATAATGAAAAAGTACAGTAACTAGCGCGGGATGGAATCACAAGGTGAGCACTATAGATGTGTATTTCATTGGTTAACATCACAATGCAGTACACGTCATAAGTTCATAGAAACATAATCTATTCTTAGTTCTCTGTGCTCATCTCAAGCCCTCAGCCTTCATCATTGACTCGAACATATAGGTTATATACTTTTCAACTGTAGATCATATGCATATTAGTAACACCATCTTTGTTCATAAACATATCAGCTATCTCCAATGTCATTCAAAATGCACATGCAATGTCATTCACAAAGCTAGCTCCAAGTGGTCCAATTCAATTTGATAGGTGTATGTATCCAAGTATCTGGCACCAAGTAACAATAATAAAAAAAAATTTTAAAAAAAATAATAAAAATCCTTGAAGTCTTACAATTAATCATGTAATTTTACATCATATTCCAATGCAGCGTATATTTGGTTTCCTAATCTAAATCCAATATATATTTATAACTAATTAATTTATAATCCAAAATTAGTTTTGGAATTCCTAACCCCCCCCCCTCCCCACACTACAAATAAATTAACCCCGGAGTATTGTGTATTGATAAAATATGGGCGACTGGACACAACTCCCTTCCGATATACTGGAGGAGATTTCTAGCCGGTTACAGATCTACGAAGATTTTTTGACGTTTCGTGGGGTCTGCACAGCATGGCGATCGGCCACACCCATGAATTCCTTCAAACATAAGGATTCTCAGATGCCGTGGCTTATGTTAGCGCCCAGAAAAGGCACCAATCTTCGCGAATTCTATAGTATTCCAAAAGATTCGACTCTTCATGCACCTCTACCTCACCAAGTAAACGCCGGCCTATGTTTTCCTACCACTGGCGGTTGGTTTATATCGCTTTGGCAGGATTGGAGCATCAATCTCCTACATCCTTTCTATCGTTCTCATATTAAACTCCCCCACATTAAGAGTTTCAACACTTGGCGGTCTAATATCACTTTCAATATGTACATGTCGTTTTTTCATAAAACTGCTGTATCATTCTCCGAATCTGTATCGGAAGATTTTTCCGTTATGGCCATCTACGGATCTTGCAGAGACTTGGCGTATTATAGAAAGGGTGATAAAGTTTGGACTACAATAGACACCCCAGGAACAACTTATGGTGATATCATATACTATAGAAATAACTTTTATGGCGTGAATTACAGAGGCCAGATAATGATCTGTCATCATTCAAACAGACCACGTGAAGTAGCTAAGATGCCTATTTCTATTTTTGAGAAAAACCGTATGCAGTTATATCTCGTCGAATCAGGAGGGGAGTTATTAGTAGTCTCTCGGTTGTGGGGGGAGGATGAAGTAACCCATACTTTCAATGTTTTTAAAGTGGATTTAAGTACCAACACTTGGAGTAGCACAACTGATTTAGGTAACAGATCATTATTTGTGGGTCAAAATTCTTCTTTCTCTGTAGAAGCATGGAAAAATCCGTTTTGCTTGAACAACTGCATATACTTTACGGACGACAACGCTGACACTTATCAACTCCGACCTAGACGTGAAGGTGGTGGAGGCGGCAAAGATATGGGTATTTACCATATTAAAGAGTGCACAATAACATCATTATGTAACAGCGAATTTTCTTGTCATCGTATTTCACCTCCCATGTGGGTCCAACAATGTTTTATATCTGATTAATGACTTAATTAATTAAATATTATTTAATTTAATTAATTAAATATTTGATATTATCATGTGTAATTTTTATTTTTATTTTTAATTTATATATATTATAAAGGAGAAACTTTGACCGCTGACGTGACGCTGTCACGTTTCACTATTGGGTTGAAAAACAACTAAAATTGATACTTTTGAATTTGGATGCTACTTTGCAAATAAAATGGTTACACGTGGCATTACATTGTTTCATTCTAATTAATTATCTCCACCACTACTACATGTATTTCTTTAATCTTTAAATTATATCAATGTGCTATCCATTAAATGATATGCATCAATGCAAAAAAGACTTTTAATTTTCTAAAATCTCTTCCGTTACCAATAATTTATTACTATAAAAAGCTACTTTTCAAGTTATTATGTTCATTTCATAGTCTTCTTATTGGATTTATCTTTTGAATTTCGTAGTCGTCTTCTTCGATTCCTCCCACGAATCGAAGTATATTTTCCTTTCAATCATTTCCTTATTTTATTATTTTGTTTATCGTCCTTTTTTTATATAATTTTTTTCTTTTAATATGCATAAATTTATTTATCTTTAAACTTTAAAAATTGATTTGACCTTTTTGTTTTCAGGTATTTCTCTTCTGTATTTTCAGCATTCAAACGGTAAGATTTGAATTTCAATTTATTTTCTTGTGTTATTTTATATTTTGTGTTATTTTTCTTTTTTTATTTTTATTATTAAATATTTATATAAAATCCAGAACCAGTATAATATGTTCGATATTATTTTTTTGTAACACTCCAAACGTAAAAATGGTAAGAGTTATGTCCTAAAAATTTTACTATTTATTTATTTATATTGAGTTTCTACAAAAATTACTATTTACTTATTTTTAATTATATAACATTTTTCTCTCTCTTTTATTAGGTTATGTTTCTTTCACTTCGAGAACGATGAGGATGAGAAGATGGATAATGAAGATTAATAATTAATTAGACTAATAATTAATTAGACCAACAATTACATATTCTTTTAAATGATTTTGTTTTATATTGAAAGTTATTGGAATTTGTTGCTTTCATTTTTATTTTATAATAAAATTACTCTATTTATTTTTTATTGGTCAATGAAAATAAAAATAAAATAATTTTATAATAATGTATTCAAAAAATAATAATTTTATAATAATTTGAATTTTAAATTATAATTTAATATCTAATTATGTATCTATTTTTCTTTTACACATAAATTTTTCTCAAGATAATTTTTGTGTTGTAATGTTTATTTCCAGAATTAGAAAAATTGATTCGGTAAATCAATGGTCAAAGTTATATTTAATTAGTTTTACTTCTATTATATATATATATATATTAGAATTTATAAATTAATATATTCCTTTTAATTTTAAAATTTTTGAATTTTTTAAATTATTATAACGTCTAAATCAACATAATACACATTTATATTGAATAAATGATAATAAAGTCAACATTTAATTATAATATTTCTTTTAATTTTATTTGATATCTTTTTAAATTCAACTTACCTAAGAAATTTATAATTGGCAAGAGATATTTTATAGTAATGCTCAATATTCCTAAAAACATTTACCTATTGACATGAAAAAATAATACTTATTAATTATTAAACTTTTAAATTGAATATTGATTGGAATCGTTTATATATTTTAATTTATTGTTAATATAGATTTTTCATTTTACATTTATATATGGAAACCTACAACATTATTAAAAAATTATATTTCTCAATTTTTTTATAATTAATTAATCTTCACATGTATTACAATAATAATAATAATAATAAAATAATAAATACTAATGATAACGATACTCCTAATTAAATACATAGTGTAATAAAATTTGAATAGATGGATTAGGAAATGTGAAACATTGCCTTTAATTTATTTATAGTAAATGACAATAAATAAAATTTGAAAAATAATAAAAAGTTAAAAAAATTGAAAAGATTTTAATTAATGTTCTAATTAATGGATATTAAAAGGATAAATTAACTTAATTGTGTATTTAATTAGCTTGATTAAATAAAATTGATTTGAAAAATAAATAGTATTATAATAAGATATCAAATGAGTAATAATGGAAATGTCAAATTAATTGATTATAATATTTCTAAAACTTTTGAATAATAACTATGCGAACAAAATTAATAAATTGTAATTTGAATAATAAGTTACATGCTTTATACTAATGGATAATTTATTAAAATTATGATAGTTGTGTACCTTCTATTATATGTATGACTCTTCCAACTATAACCTGTAGATTAGTTGACCAAATCAAAAAATTATAACACATATATTTGGAATTTGAAATTATATGGTAAAAGTGCTGATAAACTCTAATATAAAATGATACATTTAAATTATAATTAACATTTTGAAAATAAGCATATAATGGCTCAAAATACATAGTTCACATAATGACATATATTCATTACTTAATCTCACTCCATCCTCATTTTCTTTTTAGATTTTGTTTATTTATTCAATTATCCACTTAGGTGGTTGAGAGTCTAAATTAGAAAAATCTTTCGGGTTCTCCAAATTATATTACTAAAAAATATAGATGTAATTATTATAGTCCATAACTCAATTACTTTATTTTTAATAAAATAAAATTTAAAACACCATAAATATTATAAATCATATTAATCAATTTAAAAAAATTTTACAGTATACACGCAAGTTTGCTTTTCCATCTTATATTTATTTATTTATACATAATTAAAAAAAAATGTAACGAATACTCAAATTATTTTTTTCATAATTAAAATAAAGAAAAACAAAAAGAAAATATAACACTAGAAGAAAAAATTATTTTATCCAATAAAATTTGATACATAATTTTTTTTTTTTCAAAGTAGAGCGATGAATAACATATAATTGTTGTCTAAAATAGAGTAATGAATTATGATCTCTCATTGAAATCAATTTTATAAGGGTCCAATTTTTACCGTTTTCATTTGATGATATTTTCAAAATTTATTTTAGAGGAAAGTTGGCACTTGATTATAAATTTCACTTGATTAAAATGGTGCTCAATCACTTTGGATTTCTCTATATTGATAAAAAAAAATTATATTTTTATGATACTGAACTAAAAATTAAAATCAAATCAAATACTTCATCTTAAATATGAGTAGTTATTTAATATGAAATTATATATTGTATATAAACTATATTATTCTAATCACATTATACATAAAATTTGTCGTATATTTTTATTCTAATATATAAAAATATTTAAAATATTTTTTTTTTTATTACAATCAAATACAAACAAACACCGCGCAAAGCGCGGGCTATTAACTAGTTTATTAGATATTTACCATATTAAGGAATGTATATTCAATTAACATTAACTTATACTAGAGGATAACTAAGTACCATAAATTGTACTGTAAAATTAACATCCAATTCAAGATTCAGGAGCACTTATCTATTAAAATTCGGGTTTATTTTAAAAATTAAAAAAAAAATTGAGATTCAATGCCAAAATTAAAACGAGTTGGTTTTAATCTTGAATGGGTGGTTTTAATTAATTATAATATTTTAATTATTTTTTATTTTTTATTTAATAATTTTAAATTATTAAAACATCATAATATTCTGAAAATATCCATCCAAACCCTAAAATCACTGCCAATAATAAAATCACGGGTTGTTTTAATTTTTTATGGTTTTCAAAATCAGTGGTTCAGAAACGTTTAAAAAATGGAATTTTTTTTTAAAATAACCCATTAAACCCCCCCCAACCCAAAACATCCATTTCTGTTAAGAACTGTCTACAAGTGGTGTCAATTCTCAATCTATCTTCTATTTTTAGTAGATAGGTTGATGATTTAGAAAAGAAGAATGAGAATGAGAATGTCGCTTCTCGATCTAGTGGCTCGGTGTGGAGGACGGGAATGGTGGTTTTGAGATGAAGGAATTGTTACTCTTTGGAATGCTTCAAATCCAAAGAATGCGACATATAAAGCAGGCATTACAAAATCTTGTTATAGAAAACTAGAGGCTTGCTGACTAGATGGTAGGTTTCCTTCTATTGTTTTGATCTTATTTTGTACATTTGATCAGGAATTCAAGGAAAATCATATTTACCGATTGGCACCATCATTCTTCCTCAATTTCCTCCATTCTTCTCCTATTAGAAATATGTTGTCTTAATATATTCGAAATAAGTTCAGTGTGTTGCCAGCATATCTAAAAAAAAAATCACATCAGTTTTGCTGCTGAAGATTTGGCATCTACTATATCAAGCATTTGAAACATATAATAAGTTGTGTATAGTCATTAAGCCACCCAATCGAGGTTCATTGGATAAATGAAATATAGCTCATTGAATAATGAACTGTCTTACTTAGTACTTTTCGAATTAGAAAAGGTGCATATTCACACGATTGAGATTTTCAGAAAATGATAACCTTGTAAACATTTATGTTGTTGATAATGGGGATTTTTTTTAATTAACGAATAAATACTGACTTTTCACAATCGTAATTTTACGTTTTCATAATCAAATGAAGGGGAAAGTTGGTGTGTGAAGTTAGAGAGGGCATATGGTCAAAAATTCAACAATTTTACAGGCCTAAATTCCGACCTTTAGAGTAGATTGTATCGCACACTTGAACATAGAACGAGTTCTGTACATTCATTGAATCAATAGACTATAGTTCATTATGAAAATATGTTAGTACTCTGCTGTCAACTCATACACTATAATCGTCCATTGAACAATGAAATTCAATTCATTGAACAATAAACTTATCAATGATTAATGAAATAATGAACTAAATATTTTATACAATGAAATCAAATTAATTGAACAATAAAAGGTGCATTTGATTTTTTTATATCCTTCATCAATTGACTATAAACTATACACTATAACCATCCATTAAATTATTACTTGTAATATAAGTTAAAATGTGTAAAACAAAATGTCAAAACAACACCATCATGCAATATCAAAGTTGGAATTTCCAAGCAGATAAGAGCTTATGCTCCTTAACTAGACCATTATTCCAATATGACACATGGAGGTTACTTTATTGGCCTTCCAACGATTAGTTTTGTCCGCCTATGAGCTTCACCATCGCGTTTACTCTGGTGACAACAACGTCATCTACTACCAATTATTTTAAAAAAAAAAAACTATTCTCTTCGCATATATATATATATATATATATTTGAAAATATAAAAATTTCAAAATTCCAAAAATACCCCTAATTATTGTTAATTGGTTAGTGGATGACCAGTAATCAAACAGTGAATTAACAGAAGAGTGGTAAAGTGGGAAAAAACTGGTGCGATTTATTTTGGAAAATTTAGCAAATGTGAGATTAACCAAAAAAAAAAATGAAGATTTTTGAAAAAGAAAATACAGAACCATATTGAAAGAAAAATCTCTCTCATTCACTATCATCCCTACAAGAAAATAAACACAAGAATATAAGAAGTATAATGAGGGGTATTTAATTTGATGATTAGAGATTTATATTCACATCGTGATATTCATCTCGTTTCTTTCTTTATTTATTGATTTATTTAATGATCATGTATTTAACATTATATTTATATAAGACCAACTCCAACCCTCCACCATTTGCATTTGCATTTTGAGGTAGGAATAAAGAATCTTTTAAGAATATGTTTTTACTAAAAGTTTTTCAACTCCAATCCATCTTTATTTGCATTTTGAAGTAGGGATCAAAATATAATTATTTAAAATTTAATTAATCAAATTTTTTATTTTTTATTTTATATAAATTTTTAACTAAATAATCTCATTAAAATATATAAAAATTAAAAAAATCAACAAAACAATTCAATAGAATAATAAGAAAAATAAATAAATAAGAGAATATTATTCAAATTAATAACGATAATATGTAATTCATATTATTTCAATATTTTAAATAATAATAATATATAATATATATTATTATTTAATATATAACTTCAACTATTAACAAAATATCAAATTTACATATATGTATATATAATGTGGTATAAAATATAATTTATATAAATTATGTGGATAGTTTGAAATTAAAAAGTACAAAAAGTGTAAATGGTGGAGGGGAAAATCAAACATCAAAATTGAGAAAGGACTAGTAGTGCAAATACCATATAATCTTCAAATTTTATTGATTTCATCAATGAAGTTGTTGGGTTGGAGTTTGATTTTGCAATTTTCCTACTTCAAAATGCAAATGAAGTAGTGGGTTGGAGTTGGTCTAAACTTGTCAATGAAGAGGCCTCTTAATTTTCAAGAACATATGCTCTTAACAATTATTTCATTAATTAACTCAACCTTACAAACACCTCTTAATATAATGCAAAAGTCTCAATAGCCCCATAATATCCAACCCTTATTAATTATTAGTTAGCTAGGTAATAATTAATAAGGGTAAGTTGGTCATTTAGACACTATTTACTAATTAGTTATTAATGAATCCAAACACGCTTTATTAATTATTAGCTAATTAATTGTTAGTAATTTTAAAAAAATAGTTGGTTAATTATTAACTCTTAAGGGATTCAAACATCCTAAATGTCTATATATATATATACTCCCTTCAGATTATTAATATAGAGAATTTTTTTTAAAGAGAAAATTTGTAAAGTTAAAATGTCTAAAATATCATTCCTCAAAAGATACTCCCTCCGTTTCAAAATATTAGTCGTTTTAGAGTTCTTTTCAAATTTCAAAATACAAGTCGTTTGTAATTTCCAACGTATGGATTTGACATATCTTTCAAAATTGCCCTTACCCTTATTTTGAAATAAAAGCAATGATAGGTTAGTTGGAGAGAGATAGGAACAGAAATGAGGGTTAATAAGACTTTTTACATATCTTTTTAATAAATGTGTCAAAGTCTAAAACGGCTTATAATTAGAAACAGAGGGAGTATGTATAACTAACTTTTTAAAAAAAAATTAAAAATTTATTGTATTAATTATGAAATAATGAGGGGCACTGGTGAAAACTAACTTATTGTCTTAATCCCCGTGAAAAGTCAGTTTTCTCTATATTAATAATCCGGAGGGAGTATTTTTATAATATGTTAAATTTATAAACTTAAAAAAAATTAAAAAATGAAAAAAATACTTGTATTAATTTTAATTACTTAATCTACTTTTTAAAATTACAAATAAAGCCCAAACCGTTTGCCTATTATTAGTATAAACACCCCTATAAATCTTATTTTCCTTTGTAACATTGTGCGACGTGGCCAGTTTGGTAGGATATCACTAGATGAAAAGCTGCTGTGTAATTGTTGGTTAAAGTTTGCTTGTCCGTAGACTCTTCTTTATCAACTTTCTTTCTCTATAATTTAATTACTTTGGAAGCTCATCATCAATGCTTAACTAGAATCCTAACCAAACCAAACATTTCTATTTTTATGTATACCATTACCACCGAATTATCTCATCCAATCTCCCTCCCTTGTAATGAATTACGCCGTTTTATTAAATTTAAAACAGTCAGAAAATGAACTTACCTTCATTTATATGTTTTTAGTTTCAATATTTAAATTAATTAATTAATTTTTTAATTAACAAATTTTTAAGGCATCTATTTAATTATTTTGAAAAAAAAAATCCGAAGATTTGTTTTATTTGAATTTTTAATGTCGTTTTTCTGGAATCAACACGGGAAGACTTTATTATACAGGACCTGACCTGGTTCTCGATTTCAAAATTCAAAAATGTGTCTAAGATGGTGGCATTTCTCGTAATTTACCACAACTCCCAGGGCATGTGTGAACCACCCAACCCAACCCAAAAAGAAGACAGATTGCTTTGAAATAGCTTCTCGTCTAAGCAAAAATGAAATTTCCTCTTTCACAACAATAAAATCCTCTTCGTCGATTGAATCTGAGAGACTCAGAGACGAAACCTCCAAATCTCTTTCTTCATATCCCTTGATCTCTCAGTCTCTCTACAGCGCGAAGGTTAGGGTTTGTCGGTGCTGTTATTTTTGTTGCGGTTTCGGTGAGTAGATATGTCGCAGCAATCGTTGATCTACAGCTTCGTGGCTCGAGGTACGGTGATCCTAGCGGAATACACAGAGTTCACCGGGAATTTCACAAGCATAGCTGCTCAGTGTCTCCAGAAACTTCCGGCTAGTGACAACAAGTTCACCTACAACTGCGATGGTCACACTTTCAACTATCTTGTTGATAACGGCTTCAGTATAACCTCTCTCCTTTACTAATTTGTTTTCTCGTTTTTGATTTGGCTGTTTGACTCTGATCTATCTGTTTCCTGCGATTTTTCGTGTCTTTGTTTTACGGATCGTGATTTGGGGCTTATTTTCAGTTTCGATGCCTGATTTTGTGACTACGCTTGTTTCGGATCGCCTATGCTTTTAGATTTGACTCTTGTTTGTACTATAGTTCTGGTTGAATTTTATTTTATTTATTATTATTATTATTATTTTATTCAGAGCGCGTCTGCTAATTTTTATGTTGATAAGGCGCTGATTAATGATACGAAATACTCGTTTGATTTATAGAGCATGTCTATGTGTTGTTTGACTTATTTTAAGGAATAAATGGAATACATATTTAAGATCTGCATTTCATGAGATGCGATGCAGTTTGGTAAAAGAATTTTCTACCCAAATTGTGCAAGAATATGTTTGATCTGGTTGTTGTGATAATTATATTGCGGGTTTTATGAGTATTGCAAAATATAAAGGGAGAATGTTAATTTGACTCAAAATGACACAATTCTTGAAATGGAAGGTGTATAATTATGTTTATGGACCATATACTAGTTTATCCTACTTTAGAAGAGAAGTAATTGTTCTAATCAGTTTGAATTTCTTTTCAAATCTTCAATCATTGAGATGATTTGATTTTTTCTTAAGGATCTGTTGATCTGACCATAACTAAGACCATAACTAATTTATTATTGATTGGTCATTACTATTAAGTAGATTGGATCGAAAAAATTAAAACTAAATGCTGTATATGTTTTCTGGAGAGTTGTCGATCATCTTTTCGTTTGTGACTACCAACTGAATATAGTAGTGTAAATGTAGCTTTGATTGTCTGTCTTATTTGCATAAGTGTCTGAGAATAGATTAAGACATACAGTAGTATGAAACAATTTAACCTTTGGAAGTAGCTTTGTTTGCCTGTCTTATTTGCATAAGGGTAATTGTAGTTTTGATTGCCTGTCTTAGTTATTAATGCATACAGTAGAATAATACATATAGTATTGTAAATGTATCTTTGATTGCCTGTCCTCTTTTCTTCTTCTTAGAGGGGGTTACTGTGGATGGTACACATATCAGGGTAACAATAGTTGGGTAGGCTGCCCATTTTGTATTGTATTAGGATTTTTGGTAATGTGAGGGTCAAGTTTGAACAAAATAGTTCACCCTTAAGTAGTCTGAAACCATAATAAAGTGGACAACAAGAAGCTGGATTAGTGTGATGATGTCATATCAAATTAATTGTAATACACATCATATTAAGTGTTCTTAGTACCTCCGGCAGATGGTGGTCAGGTTTGGTTTTAATGTTTCAGATTTTGATATCCATTCATTTGGAGAACTAGGAGAACATTTATCTATTATTATATCTAGTAGTGTTATACTGGATTTATACTCACAACAAGGACTAAACTGTTTTGCATAGACTCACCATGTCCTATGTGCTCATGGCCTGAAGCACTGCAGTAAATTTGAATCACTGTCCAGTGTTGTTTCTTCACAATGTTAGTGATGGACTTGGCACTTGAATGGCTAATTTTACATTTATCTCCTTCAATAGTGTTTTGTGCTTCTGGAAAAAGAAGGAAGTAGAGAGCAGGCTATGAAAAATGTCTAAATGAATTAAATTAATATAATCTTTTGAGTTTGGTGAATCTCCTCTTAGCAGTTAATCTCTTGGACTACTTTGGTGCTCTCTTCACTATTTCTATTTTTTTAATTTACTGTTGAGTTATTCTTAGGTTTTAATGTTATATGCAAATGGTGCAGCATACTGTGTGGTTGCAGTTGAATCTGTTGGTCGACAGGTTCCTATTGCCTTCCTAGAACGGATAAAGGAGGACTTCACCAAGAAATATGCAGGTGGAAAGGCTGCCACAGCAACTGCTAACAGCTTAAACAAGGAATTTGGGTATACTTTCATTCCTTTTCTGACTATAAAATACAAGTTGACTTCATACTATATGCTATATGAAGTTTTTAGTGTCATACAATTGTTCATGATGATGTAGGTCCAAATTGAAGGAGCAGATGCAGTATTGTGTTGATCATCCTGAGGAGGTGAGCAAGCTGGCTAAAGTGAAAGCTCAGGTTTCTGAAGTCAAAGGTGTCATGATGGAAAATATAGAGAAGGTAAGGCATTATTGCCCTCACTTTTTGCTACTGTTAGTGACGCTATATTTTCTTTAGACAATTATTTCGTCTGTACTTCTGAAGTTTAAAGTTATTAGTTGATCAGCTTTTATTGCTTACAATAGTTAAAGTGGTATTGCTTTACTAGGATACTTTTGTTTTCAATTATTATGAGGATTGAAAGTATATTGTGTGTTTAATTTAAATTTGTGATGCAGGTTCTTGACCGTGGAGAGAAAATTGAACTCCTGGTAGATAAAACTGAAAATCTTCGCTCCCAGGTGAGTTAAAATATTAAAACAATGAATTTCACAATGGTTTATCTTTTACATACTTGATTATTAGTTGATCCTCTTGAGTTTAGGAAAAATAACTTTTACCTAGCTGGATACTCTGATTCTGGTAGTCGGCAATGTCTGGCAATTGTGGTGGTGTTTACATGCTTTAGAAATAGAGTAGAAGCTTCTCTGTTAAGGGGTTACAGAATTGAAGAAGGAAAACATTCTTCTTTGACTCTTGTCTTAATGAATCATGTTTTACTTTGAACATCTTCTAGTTCAGTAATAATAACAGGACTCATGTTAGTTGATTCTATGATGATCTGTTGATTAATCTTCCAATTACTGAAGCTGTAAAATGAACATGGTTTTATAGGCTCAGGATTTCAGGACACAGGGAACCAAAATGAGGAGGAAGATGTGGTTGCAGAACATGAAGATAAAACTGATAGTCCTGGCGATCATAATTGCTCTGATTCTCATCATAGTATTATCAATTTGTGGTGGTCACAAATGTTGAGGTATTTGATTGATGTTGATTGTCTACAGTTCTCCATGATGATGATGATGCTGGTTTTACCTATAATTTTTGTAGTTAATATTTTGCTTTGCTATATAGCCTATAATTACCAGACATTGTATGTAAAGTTTGTAATTTTTGAATTCTTTGGAGACGAGAGATCCTTGATGTGTGGATGTTTGTCATTCCTTTATATAAGAAATATTAACAGTCTCTAGTTTTCCTTTTCCCAAGTCATTCATGGTAATTTTTATTTTTCTTTATTGTTGGTGTATCATTTTCGGTTTCGATGTTAATTGTAAGTTGCTAGGCTGTCTTGCTATTGTGGAACAATGATGCATAGTTCTCTCCATATTTGATGTGGATTTTTGTTTCAAGTATGTTAATTTATTCAGCTCGTTTTTCCATTTGTATTTTTTAATACACCTAATCTGATAAGTGGCCGGCAGCTTTTATTTTTATTTTTTCCTTAAAATTTAGAAGTTTAAAACATAACATCTTCTTTATTAACCTCTACAGCTAGAACAACCTGAAGACCATCGTTGGTAAGCTATCTTTCTATTTACCTCATTTTTCCCCATACTGATCACTCTAAATTCATCTAGCCTAAATATATGGGATAATTTAATCTTTTGCGAGGTTTTATTTAAATCCTTTAATTTGGCAAAACGAACACTTGGTACTAAGGTGGGTAGACACTGATTGTCTATAACTTCTTTTTCTTTTTTAGTTGAAACTAATTAAAATTAAATATTCAAATTACTTTATAGATGTAGATAATAACAATAAGAGTTAGCAATATATTAAAATTTGAATTAAATAATAGATCACCTTTTTATCAGTTAATCCATTGTTGGCATTTTGTTTCAGTCACGGTGTAAACTATAAAGAGGACTAACTAGATATGTGTAACTATAAAAAGTACTAAATCAGATCACCATTTGTACATGGTTAAGTATAAAGAGGACCGACTAATATTACAATGTACATGGTTAAGTAGAAAAAAAATTATAAATTATAAATTATAAAAATATGTAAAAAAAATTAATTTAAAAATAAAAATATATGCATAATTATATATATAGGTAAAATTATATAAAATAAACCAAATAAATTTTAAAAATTCAAAATTAAACCAATAGAAGTTTATTTCTATTTTTGAGCCATTCAAATTTTGATTTTCAAAAATAGGTCATCACATATAAAGGTTCTCTTCACCGACCACCTTCACATTTGTCAATTTATAAAATTTTTAAAGTTGGGCTATGTGATGTAAATAAAAGTTATAAAATAACAAAAATGAAAACAATCTATATATATTATATTATTATCTCTTTGATTCATTTACTATTTATTTTAGAATTTTTGAATAATTATTTTTTATTTAAAACAAAATTAACTAAACTAAATCAATATGTTATTTTTCCTCTGACAACTCACAATATCATTATAAAAATTGACTAGGGGCCTGTTTAGGATTGTTTCTACTATTGACTAGGGGCCTGTTTAGGATTGTTTCTACTTTTGACTTCTGTCTGTAGAAGAACAGAAGTGGAAGTCAATTCCAGAAAGTTAATATTTTTTACTTCATTTGGAAGAGCTTCTGAAGAGCAGAAGCATTTCTACTAGGTATCCAAACACCATTTAAAACAGCTTTTAGAAGCCAGAAGCCAAAAAAAGTCAGAAGTCAGTCTATCCAAACAGGCCCTAGAAGATACTCAACCTTTACCGTCTAAATCTGTTAGTTTAACTTAATTGACCTTTTAAAAAGTTTATTTTATTTTTATTTTACATATTGAATTTTTTTAAAAAAAATTATTACCTCAACACTTTAGAATATATATATATAATTTAATTTTTTATATGTAAGAATATTTATAGTATTTATTTACGATATATAGTTTTATATCCTGATTTTTTCCAAAATGTATACTATATAATATAATATTAATATTATAATAAACTATTTGAAAAAAATATATTATATAATTAATTTTCAATAAAATAATATTAAATTTTAAAATAATTTCTTAATTCGAACTATTTCAATCAATTAATTAATTTTTATTTAAAAAATACATCAAGTTAAAATAATTATTATATTAGGAAATATCTTAACCTACTATTTCCTTTTAAAACATATATTTTATAATAAAATTATTTTTAAAAAGTGATATTATTTTATTTGAAAAAAATATTTTTATAATATTTATTATCATTTCATTTTTTTTAATATATATTTAAATTAAATTTTTTTAAATATATTGAAATAATATATATATATATAACAGATATAAAATATAAAATAGAGTTTCAAAAATTCAAACATATTAAATCAAAGTGAGTATATATTTAAACCAACCGACCATTAGAGGTACAGACCACCGGAAGTGGTCTAAGATTTTTTCGATAAATGCGGTGACCATGGCAAACTGATGGTTGTTTGGTTATTACAACAAACAATAGGGGTGAAAAAAAAATAAAGCATGTGAAGAAGATTTGATGACAAGTACAGCTGAGAAGACTGAACAAGCACAACACAAACAACAGCGAATAAGCCGAACGAACCATGAGGAGCGCGGTGGTTGTCCCAGCTCCCTCGCCTTACGCGACGCTCCCTTCTTCCAATCAATCAAAAACCCACTCCACTTCCCATCTTCCTTCATCCAATCTCAAACTCAGACCTCTCCGATATTCTCACAGAACCTCGCTCCTACTATGTAAAAGCTCTTCCGGACCTTCAGGTACCCCCTTTTGCTTCATTAATCCATATTTCGATCTCAATTGTACGCGAATTTAATGAAATAGTCGAATTGGGGATGATGGGTTTATGTTTTGTTTGTTTGTTGTATTTGAAGCAGGTGATAGTGAGAGTAAGAATATACTGGATGCGTTTTTCTTAGGGAAGGCTCTCGCTGAAGCTGTAAATGAGCGGTTAGAGTCTGCAGTTGGGGAGTTTTTGAGTACTGTTGGTAGATTGCAAGCTGAGCAGCAGAAGCAAGTCCTCGAATTTCAGGTATTCTCACCAGGTCCTCACCTCGTTAAATTTCCATTTTCTTGTTATTGTTTGTTGACAGTATCTGTATTCAGTCTTTTGAGTGGTTATTTTCCATGATACTGCAACTATTTGCTGACAAACAGATTGTAAAATGGTTAACGAAAGGATGTTGTTGACTGAATAATGTAGTTTTAGCTTGTAATACAAAATTGATTAATGTAGGAAGATGTGATTGAGAGAGCCAGAATAGCCAAGGAGAGAGCTGCACGTGAAGCTATGGAAGCTAGAGAACCTGTTCCGAGTTCTACTGTTGTAGATTCAACACCTGTGAACACTGTGTCTGCTTCAACCGCCGAAGCCGATCCTCCTGTTAATTCATCACCATCTTCCGATACTATCCGTCCTCGTGCTAGTGCTGTTACTGGTCCTGATTCCACCAGTGATGAGGAATAAACATCCTTAGAAAGAAAATCTGATTCATTGGATAGCTATTTTGTGGAATGGTGTCATTTTTGAGACTGTTAAGTTATTTATGGATTTCGTAGTGTATTCAATAGTATAATTGCAACTCAGGAGGGTTTCTGTTATTTTGAAATCTGATAAGAGGAAGAGAACTAGAAATTGTTTGAGTTGGTACTTTGAAAAACTTTAGTTGATACAAGGCATACTCGTCTCATGATTATAATTTTAGTATGGAGCGCGAAGACGACGTTTGGTTTTCACCTGAATTTCACACATCTTTTGTCTTTAAAGACAAAACTACCAAAATATAAATGCCACTAACGAGAAGCTAAATTACATCAACCACCAAATCAAAATTCTTAACAAAATTTTCTTATATCCAGATGTGATTCACTCCCGGATGTAAATAGCCCCAGCTACCCAACAGAAACATAAAAGGTACCATATAAATATCACTCTTCACCTAACTCAATACCAGACATTGGCACTTCAGCCTTGATTGGCTCCTCATCATCATCATCCTCTTCCATGGCAGATCCCTTCTTGAAATAATCAACTTTGAAGTTATAGTCATCATCCATGGCATCTACTTTCTTGGCCTTTTTCCGCTTCTTCATCTCCGCTTTCTTTAGTTTTCTATTAAGGATGCCTTCTGCTGTATATAGTTTCTCATTCTGCCTGCTTGTGGCACTTGTTCCTTTCCCTTTTCCTACTTTGTCGTCTTCACATTCCATTGCCTGATCACTAACATCGTTTGCATTATCTTCCTGTCTCTCATCACCCTGTGTTGATGGATTATCCTGCTAAGGCAAGGCAACGTGTTAAGATTGCAAGAACAGCTGAGGTAATCTATGATATTAGTTTGTATTCATTGAATGCTAACCATATATCTTTGAGGCTAAGATTTACAATTTCTAGGGGTCAAGTGGCAAATAAACACAACAAACCTCTAGCATGGTCTCATCAAAATTCAGTGGGCAGCTAGAAGGAACTTCCACAGGATGGAAGTCATCAACAGATTTAAGGCTCCCGATAAACGATGATTCGCTTTGATAAACATCATCAACATTAAACTCCTGCCCTAACTCTGAAACAATTCTTGCCTCAGATGGTCCCCCTTGATTCCTGGTTGGAGGCATTGTGTAGTAAGGAATTTTGCCTGAAAAGTTAACAAGAATAAAATTGTTCAGCCTCTAGAGTAGTTATATTTTTCCTCTCTATATGATTTTCAGTATATCAATTTTCTTGAAAAAGCAAATTTGCAGAATTCTTACCCTCATTCCAGTCGTGCAGAACAATTCTTGCTGCAACTTCAACATCTACAATACCACCTTTCTTAAGCTTACCCCTAACAGAGGCTACCTTCTGCAAGAAATCATCAACTGAATCGAAGCTTGGAATCTTGAACAGTGTTACTAGCAGTTTGTCAGGGCAAAGCTTGAGAATTTCTTTCACTGTAATACATCCACATAAAGAATATCACCTCATATAGAACTCACAAAACAAATTGAACGATTGATGCAAACTTCAATTTATCAATCCTTTCGCTTTTGCTATCCTTATATTAACACTACCCACAAGGTCATTACAACCTTAAATTTCAATCTTGTACAAGAAAGATAACTTTGCATGGTTTCAAACCAATACACATAAATACCAAAATCTAGTTCACATGCGTTAGATCTTATGAAGGCATACAGTGAACATTCATACATTGAGTATCAGCAGCAACAAGCATCCTAATAATGCATAAGTCTTCACAGGTTTCATAATTTAAGGAGAGAAACTTCAGATTTTTAGGCAGCTTCAATTGAGATAAGACATTCTTCAAACAGTATTCATTAGTTGATGAAAATCACTTGAAGATGTAAAGTAAAAGATCCCAATAAAGAAATGGCATTGTTTTCTTGGAGGTCATAAGAAACAGAATAAATAGTATATTAGTTTTAAATTAACAAAGAAATTTAAAGACTAAAGATAGGCAACAAAAAAAAAAGTCTTAAAAATATGTAAGGTAAAAAGATGGAAGCCTAGATACCCAAAAAATATATATAAAGACTAGAGACAATTCTCAAAAATCTGTAAGGAAATAGAAGGGAGACCAAATAACCAATGGTAAAGAAATGATCCCATTAATATTCACCATCCCCCAGTTTCAAGAAAAGTCTGGGTGATTAACATGTAAGCTTACCAAATCAGATTTACTATGTCTAGTTTATTGCAAACTTTGCGAAGAAACTATCTGATTGCAATCATTGCGAATATGGACAATGAAATTTTTTCATTTCATTTTTCAAAAACAAAAGCAAGCAGAGAAATTAATTGAATTACCAGGACCAATGGGATCTTCTAATTTGTCAATTCTTTTGCAGTTTCGAAGTGCTATGGACGCATCATTCTCGGCAGATTTTAGCATTACAACACCAGGGCAGTCTAACAATTTAACATTCTTGTCTAGCTGAACTTCTTGAAGTGATCTCGTCAATCCTGGAGTGGCCCCAACATTTGCAACATGGCATCTCTTCAAGCTATTAATTAGGCTACTCTTACCAACATTAGGCAGGCCAATAACACCCACAGTGATTGACTTCTTAATCTGCATCAACAAGAATAAGTGACAATTAGCACTAGCTGATAAATTTGTCAAAATTTCAATATTCAACCAAATATGATGAAAGAATATCATCCACAAATGCAAAAGTAAACAAAACAATATGAAGTGAATATTTCAAGGAAAGAAATCAAGAGTTGATCCAGAAACAATTGTTATAAGCACCTCGTGACTTCTTGAGTAATTCTTGAGCAGTTTAATAAGAGTCTCCGCTCCAAGACAATCACTTGTCTGCAAGAGATTACTTGGTTTTGCCTTTTTTGAAGATTTCCATCCCAAGTTTGACCTCTGCTCTTGGGTGCTACACTTGAAAGCAACAGCAGGAAGTTCTTCCCTCAGATATTTAAGCCACTTTTCAACAGCTTCCCTAGGAACAAGATCTAAAACACAGGTACAAAACTAATCAGCAAAGGTATACAACATACATATTGCCATGTATTTGCCCCTGATACACCCACTAAACTTAAAACCAAAATCATACTAACTGCTTTAAAATGACTCTCTATTACTTCTCTAATACAGTGGAGAAAACTGTAAATAAATTACTTTTCAAAACCCTTCTAACAACGATAATAAATAAGGAATGTAGAGATGCACCAATTTTATTGAGCAGCAACACTAAGTGCTTCTCAGGACCAGCCTTCATCACCATCTTTTCCATATCAACACAGCGAGTACCAAGTGGATCCCGAGCATCAAGAACTTCCAAAATGACATCTGATAATTCAATGACTTTCACAAGCTCCTTGTAGAAAGCCCTATCAGAGTTATCTAAACAAAAGCAACAACATCACCAATCAATTAAAAATTAAAAATCATAGAGTACACAAAAACAATCAAATGACAGCAAACATAACATATAACATACCCCGACTTCTTTGGAAAATGGTGGAGTCATCAGAGCTCTTGCCCTCCCCAGAATCAACAACCAAATTGGAGTCCTCATTGTCATCCTCCAATAAACCTAATTTACGTTTTTGAGCCTAGAAAAACCATGACAGGTATATCAACTAAATCTACAGTTAAAAAGAGGAAAACAGAGATTGAAAATTGTAAAGACTAGAGTACCCTCTCCTTGCGGGCGGCTTTCTTCTGCTCGAGCTCTTCAATAGCGCGGGCACGGCGAGCTTCGAGAGCCTTGAGCTCTTGTTCCTTGAAAGGCCAGTCATTGGGGATACCAGGGTCCTTCTCCACCTTCTTATGTTTAAGGTTCAGCTTTTTTGCTTCTTTAGCCTTCTTTTTGTGGTGCTCCTTAACTTTTTTTATCACCTTGTATTTCTTCCGCAGAGAGACTCTCTTGCTCTTGCTCTCTGCATAGCAATATCAATACAATTACATTGAGAAAACGAAATAAAACACAGTCAGATTGGAAGTGATATTGTGCTAACTCTTGCTCTTCTTCACCATCTTTGCAAGTAGGTGACACAAGGGAGGGAAAACCTGTTGGTAGACGGAATTTTGAAGCAAGAAGCACAACAGTTGGAAGACGAGAAACTGATCACGAAACCGATGATGGCGTCCGGTTTTAGGGTTTTGTGTCACCTGTGACTGTGTTCAAAGATAATTGGTCAGTATTTACGAAAAATTACATTTTAAGAAGTAGTGTAATTTTTATTTTTATTATTATTCGAAATGAATCTAATATATTCACGGCTTTTTTTTTCTTTTTTTTTTTATTACAAAATTGGCACTTTGGTTTAATTTTTTAATAAAATTTTATATGTTTTTATTTTTTCTATACCAATCATATTTAAAATTATAGTAATTATCATTATTAATTTTATATAATCAAAATTTAATATTATATAATATAGTTGATTAAATAAAAAAAATAGTTCTTATTAATTACGTCTAAATATATTATAAAAATCATTACATTTAAAATTAATTATACAATATAATCAAAATTTAATATTATTTGATAATAAAATAAATTTATAAAAGTGAT